>JAKUCM010003142.1:0-15843 GCA_023374145.1 Lepidium sativum
ATATAATTTACCGTTGACCAAAAAAAAGTTAAAATCCAACGATAGTTAAATAAAACCACAGTTCACTAAAGAGGCCATGATCCAATTATTGGAACCTTATATATAAAATAATTACTAAGAAAACTCAATATTACTTTATATATAATAACTAATAAATTTAATTAATTTTTTTGAGTAAAGATTAACTTTTTTTCTTCTTAAACAACCCCTTCTTCTCTATTCTATATTTTGTACACAGGTACACAGAAAACCATTAAACTGTTTTGTAGCCCAATCCTCGACGTATCTACTCCCTAATATGATTAAAATTAAAGTTTTAGTTATTAAGAATTTTAATTAATAATTTCATATTTCATAATCGATCAATCTATTTAGGATATATAAGATTGCACGATGATTTTGCATAATATTTTTTTTTGTAAATTTTATGTTTTCTATAATATTTTAACACTTATTACTTATGGAATAAAATGAGATGTTTCATCTTTTTATAAAAAAAAGAATTTAATCCGGTAAAAAAAAAGTATATTGATCCGCTATCAGTTTTTTCGAAAAAAAACACTAGATTTTCACTGTCAATTAGAAAACAAACACATGAAAAAGAGAAAAAAATAACAACAAATCAATTAATTAGGTTTATTGTTAAGTATATTAATTAATTCTAACCTAATAGGTATGAATTTATGTGATATTATATTTGGTTAACACATGTTTAATCATTAATGTCAAATAAAATTCATTGGATTATGATTGGATATATATTTGAAGGGTTCAAAAATAATCTAGGAAGAAATCTGTATATATATATGTATTGAGTAACAATTTAACTCGGAAGTGTAAAGATGGAAGAGGAGCAAATGCAAATTATAATTGCATGAGTAGAGAAGGTCAAAATATTATAACATCGTAACTCAAACCTATAAAACATATAGTTAGATTTCAAAATCTTAGGTTTAATAAGTAAGAAGTGAGGAAATATAATGATGGTAGAAATTGAAAAACCAGAGAGGGTCCATGATTAATTGTGACGTCAGGTGATGATGCCTTGCATGGTCTTCCAAAAGAGATTTGTAGTAATCATAAATCGGACATCTCTTAAATTGAGATTTCCAAAGTTGACTTCGAGTTTTGCCATCGTTTTATTATTATGTCTATGTGATATGATTCATTTCCGCCAATTATATCATGATTGTTTTTTGCCCTCTATTGAATTTTCACACATACACTTGAGTTCGATGCGACATCTTTCTTGTTTCTAGTTTTTTCTTTGTATTAACACATTTTGATATCCAAGTCCATACCAAATGCAAATGGTATTATTAATTTCTTTCGTCTTCCTCGTTTTTCGTAATACGCAATGGTATTTGTTTTAGCTATTTAGATTGCTTAAATATTTTTTAAAAAATCAAGTATAAATATGATCTTTTATACTTATACTTTCTGGGTTTTTGCAAATTGTTTGTTGTCGTATTTATATATTTAACATACTTTTGAGTGCCACAATTAAACAGTTAAACTATCTCCAATTGAGATTTTTTAGAAAAGTTTTTTAACAATAAACAAACAAAAAATAATAAGAAGGAAAGAGAGAAGGAGATGATTCTTTTAAATAAAAAATTTAAGAAACTTGAGACAAATAATAAAAGAGTCTTAATCCATATGTATTCTTACTATTGGTTCATTTATTTCTTTAGAGTTAAAATTTAATTCGAAAATATATTATATTATAATATTATATTTTTATTGTTAAGAGACGGTAAATAAGAAATTTACGGATGTAGATGCTCTTAGAAACCAGGATCAAAACATCAAAAGCAAGGAATTGTACAAAAAACATGATATCTCAAAATCAACACATGGCATTTGAATTAGTAGATATCAAGAATATGTGCATCTGATTTTTCTCAAATTGAGAATTTTCATAATACTAGGTTCAATTTTCCTCATAATATTATGTTCAATTTTCCCCATAATACTATATGCTTGATATGACTCTACCTTGGATGCTCTTACAGTAGAGGCTTCAGTAATTAGTGTGCAAAACTTACTAGATTCTGAAATGGTTAAAATTCATGAAGAATTTGCTAAAAAGGTTCAACAATGTAAGGATGCAAAGGTTTCAAAGCCCCTCCAAGTCCGAGTAAACCTTTATCTAGATTTTCTATACTTCTATGTGGAGTGACTTGCAAGAAGATGATAGTTGTAGCAGCAATGTCCCCTTACAAGATGCCAAAGAATTCTAAGGCAAAAGAGAACAAGGAGCATGGCAAAGGTTCTATGGAATTTTAGTTATGTTTTTAATTTATGTTTAAAACTCTTTGTTATAAGTACCAGGGAATCGAAAATAGACTTACAATATATTACTTTAGAGATATTTGGAAGAAGTTTAAACCAAATTTTTTTCTTTTCAGAAACTATAAAACTAATATTTATTATGTAGGAAAAAATCAATTGCATTTAGGTTTTAATATGTTAACTACGATAGAACCGGATGTTTGAGTGGTAGTTTAGCTTATTCTATTCAGATTTTTACAAGGTGATAATCAATCACAAAGATAAAAATATGATTGATGTATCTCTAGATCTTAAGGGTCGAAAATTGATATTACTTTCATATATGGAGAATCAAACCAAAGTAAAAGAGATTACGTATGGGAACGACTAACTCGAATGGAAATCTCCAAAAATTCTTCATGGTTAGTCATATGAGATTTTAATGAACTTTCTGGTAATCATGAAAAACAAGGAGAATCCTTGAGACGCACAAACTCCTTCATGACTTTCAACTGTATGTTACAAGAGTGTAGACTTGTAGATTTTCCAAAACTTGGTAACTCATGTTCATGGAGAGGTGTATGGAACAACCACATAGTCCGATGTATCTTAGACAAAGCCTATGGAAATGGAGATTGCCATGATCTATTCCCAAAATTGAAAGTGGAATATCTTGATATGATAGGTTATGATCATAGACCTATATTGGATAGATTTCATGATCAAAGTTTTTGATCCCATAAATAGTTTATCTTTGATAAAAGATGAGTTGGTAAATTTGGTTTCAAAGATGTAATTGAAAAAAGTTGGAGAGGTTTTACATCTCGTCCAAAAGTATATTTTTTGGATAGAATCAAGAGATGTCGCCGCAAAATTTCTTATTGAAGGAATAAAAATTTACTTTCAGTACGACAAAGACTCATGAAATTGCAGAACATTGTAGAACATCTACAAAATAATACAAATAAATCAGATGAAATCACTAAAGTTAAATCGAACCTCAAACATGCATATGCAGAGGAAACAAAAAAAGGCCAAAATAGTGCTTTACTCATATTTAAAAGATTATTATGATTTACTTATTGGATATAAGACAATTTATAAGAGAGTGACATAAAGTATTTGTTAATTTCATAACTCTTACGGATAGAAGATAATCGAATAGATGTAGCGATAGACACAGAAACTAATAATGAGGTGAGTTGATGTGAAGGAAGTAAGAGAAAAGTCAAAAGAGAGCAGAACTCGTAGTTTAGTTTTCAAAGGAAAATGAAATAGTCTTTTGACTAACGTTGATGGTGATGATGTCATATAGAATCCTAATGAAAAGCCCCTTGTCTCATCTCTCTGTACGCAGCCGCTTGAATCTCATCACTTCTTTCTCTCCTTTTTCTTTCTACTTACTTACTAATTTATATTTTAGACCAATATTTTTTCTATATTATAAAAAACACATTTATTTTTAATTAATTTTAGTACATTCATAGTATATAAATATTTGATGATGTTCTAAATCACAGATCATATATGCAATTTCATTTTTTACAATTTACATATATCAACTTGTATTACTTTCTTAAAATTGTATTGTATCTTCTAAATTATTACAAAAAAAAATTAATTTATTGTGATAATTGTATTATAACTAAATATTAATAATAATTCGTGAAATTTTAAATACAATTTTATTACAAATTTTATTTGTTACGATTAATTGTTATTCTATTCCATAATGATATGTGACAAAATTGTTATTATATGTATTCATCACGAGTTTATTGTGATGTTTTTGTTACTAATATGTATTTGTAACACGTGTATTGCAACTATTTATAAAATATCATAAATTTTTAATAATATTTTGATATTGTGATAAAATATGAATAATTTATGATAAATATTTATGATCAGATATTAGTTAAATTCAACAGTTGGTTATTGGTTGTATTCTATATTAATAGATATTGGTTAAGCCAAAAAATAAAGATATTGGGTGAGTCCACCTAATTTACTAATAGATGGTTATATAAATTAATTATTGGTTATGTTGTAGTTAAAGAGTTATATTGGTTTTATATTAATAAATAATTGTTTAGTTAACATTCATTATTGATTAACGGTGAAAACAATTAAAATTTTGACTATTAATTAACGCTGGAGTTGTAAACTAAAACATAGGTGTTATTTAACTATTGGTTCTGTTGTAGTTTAAGAATTTATATTAGTTTTATATTAAGTAATAATTAATTGACTAATATTTAATGTTGGAAGCAATTAAAGAAAATATATCATTTGATTATTTTTATTGTTAAGGCAAAAAAGCAACAAAAGCACGTTTATTCAAATGAGTTTCTTATTTATAATTTTTAGGTAAAAAAAATCCAAAATTACATTACATTAGGCCATTAGGAGATTATGCAATTACAAATCAAACCCACACTTTACTTAGGTACAATTAATTTTGCATAATTTTAAGAAAATAAAAGTGTAACTTAAAATTAGTTTTAGTGATTTATACTAGAGTTGTTATGATGTTTTGATTTAGATTTAACTATTCTTCAGTTATAGATGAAAATAGTAGTAAAAAATGAGATAGCAATAAGTTTTTGTCTATCTAACCAAACATAAACTTTCCATCTAAATTATTTGTATCCAAAGTAATAAAAAAGAATGTTTATTCTACTACATATCCAAAATAAAACGATGTTACTAAAATATTTGGATATTATCCAATCTTGATTTTTTATCCCATGTTGAAGATAGATGATTTACGTCAAGTTATGTGACCAATATTATCGAACAAGTACTTTGAGTTATAATAATCAAAATGTTCAATTGCACATGGCCTAATTATTAACCCCTTTCGAATTCAGGATCTTAGTATAAAACTCTCAATCACGTGACCTGAATTTTGAAAATACTACAACACTACTTTTAAGGTTTTGTTCTTCATTTCCTCTTATTTGTCTTAATAGTATTTAATACATTAACTAATCGAAAAATATTTGAATAAAATTAGCGAAGAGAGTACAAAGTTAGTCCAATCCCACAAGAGAAGATCTTTAGTTAACATAGAAAATTGAAACAAAAGTAGATATGAGTGAGTAGACTAACAGAGAGACACTGTCTTCTTATAATAAAACTAGAATCTTTTCCTTACATAATAACTACTACTTATGTTTCAAAATATATAAAATCCAACAGTAGGGTCTTCATCTTTCAGGATTGTCTAGAAGCAGAGCTCGATGAACAAAGATTGTTGT
The DNA here is from genome assembly GCA_023374145.1 of Lepidium sativum. Lineage (NCBI taxonomy): Eukaryota > Viridiplantae > Streptophyta > Magnoliopsida > Brassicales > Brassicaceae > Lepidium > Lepidium sativum. Next base: position 5,538 of record JAKUCM010003142.1, read on the forward strand.
CATTATTTAATCCATTATTAGGGTTCTTAGTTTTGGAGAGTTTCTGCTTTAGTTGAAACAACAGCTGTTGATTCTCTTGATTCAGAAGCTCAGCTTTCTTCCTTAGTCGCTCGTTCTCTTTCATTATGTAACAGTTCTCAACATACAGCTTCGAGTTTAGTCTCTCCATTTGGTATCTTTCTACAAGAAACAAAACAAAACTATTGTTAAAAAAAACAAAAGAGAGTAATAATATCAAAGCTTGTTTGTGTTATGATTATTGTTCATGTTAAATCATTACAACACACATGGGTTGTGCAGCGGATTTGGATTTACATTAGAGGGGAATTATTTGTTGCATTTATTTCGTTTTCGTCATATAAATGTGATTTTTCTTTGTCTTCTTTTAATGAAATCAATGATCAAAGCAAGAAGAACATGATTATCAATTTGTATAGAGGATAAAAGATAAAGCTAGAAAACAAAGAAAGAAATAAAAACAAGTAAACATGGTGATATGCAGTAATTATAAATGTTTTAACCTCTATTGACAGAAGGAGTCATCATTATATTCTAAATGCTAGAAAACAAACAGAGTAAATAAAACAAAAATGGTGATCGTATAAATACATTGATAGTAGAAAATACCAATCTTAGCATGAAACAGAGAACAAAAAATAATTTTTTAATATGTCTTTAGATAAAGATGAAAACTTTTCATCATTGGGTTGCTTGTAGTTGTAACATTATAACGTAGCTCTTGTTTTAACGTTTGCCCACAAAAGCAAACGAAAACAGAGCATAAGAACGAAACAGAGCATGAAATAGAACATATTGACAACAAAACCCCATGTTTTGGTGATTAATTGAGGGTTGGAGGATTCAAGTTAAAGGTTGTAGAAGAAGAAAGGTAATACCTTGTGGGAAGGAGTGTTGAGAGGCAGAGAGAGAGACTCTAGTAAGTAAGTAAAGTGTGTGTGGAAGATAGAGGGACAAAGAGAACAATGGAGAGACACAGTCTGTTATATAGATCCTGAAAAGCTAGAGAGAGAAGAAGAAGAGAGAAGGTTCTTTCTCTCTCTCTCCTGACACAACAATCATGCATTGTGTTGTGTTTATGCATTAGATGGCGGCCGCGAGAAGAGAGAAGATTTGTGCATATTGCGTCATGTGAATGATGATCATCATTTTTTTATTAAGTTAAAAGAGGTTTCTTTCTTGCTTTGTTTGCTCTTCTTTCGAAATTGATCTTCAGGGACACTTTCGTACTTTCAAAAGATCTTAAAGTAACCCTCTTGGCTCTTCATCGTATTTAACCTCGAAAGAGAAGATTCGAATAGCTTGAGAGTATTTTGGTAATTATGAAGGGAAGTGGTGGTCAGAAAAGGGTATTAATGTCAATTTTAATAGGATTATGAGAGGCTAGCTATATCGACCTCCAAAGATTCGCAATGATGGTAAAGATTGGTTCGAACCATCATCCTTCATGATTCTATTTCAACCGTTTTGGACCATTTTTAAATGCTCTCTATTTTCACCATTTTAATCTTCACTCTTAATTATTTGGAAAACTAGACCAATAGTTCGACTTCAGAACATAAATTAACTAAAAATGGAGATAATTGAGAAAATCATCTTCCATAGTGAACATGTACATTAGCAGGTCGCTAGAATTCTCAAGATTACTTTTTGTTGGTTTGTTGTTAATTGTTGTTCTTTGATTATTGCAGCATTCCTTATTTAGATAAAGATTTATATACAATAATTATGGTGGAGGAGAGAAAAAAGAAGAAGAGTGTGTTTTGGACTTAGGAGCCCTAAAACCTACAAAAAAAGTAATCATGGATCATGAGTGTTGTAGAACGTGAAACATCATAAACAGTGAGGTGGTTGTTATTGGATGCATTTATGATTCTTTCTTTCTTCTTGGTAACTTCACATGCCTTCGTTTAGAACTCGTTTCTTTGCACATAAATTTGACGAAAAATACAAAACATGACTACAATTTCACGTTTATATAAAACTAACTACTATTTTCTTATCTTGAATGGCTTGTTTAATCTTTTGTTCAAAGAATAAAATTCAAAAAATGTGTGTGTGGGTAATGTAAGTTAAACAAGACGGAGACACAATTAGTAGTAAGTAGATGTGTCTTGAAATGGAACTAAAGAGTGGGTGCACTCTTGCTTACACCAAAGGAGAGAGAATAAAGAACAGAGTGTCGAAGAAGAGAGTAAAGAGTGCATTCATGGATGTGTATAGTAGAACCAAAAAGAAATCAGATGTTGGAGTTGAGGCAGTACCTATTAACCAATCAAATTTTAAATATTTTATGTTCAAATATTTTCGATTTAGTGAGTTTGGTAGAGAATATATTAGATTACAATTTGGAGAAACCATATTTCCCTTTTAATAATTGTTATCTTCTTCCTTTGCTAATGCAACCTTTTGTCTTTTGAACTTTATCTGTTTTATGAGGATCTCTTTTATAAGGTTTGAACTTTAAAGTGCGTTCATATTAGACTGCATGCAAACATTATCATTGCACATCATAACTTTTAACATGTAAATATTGAATTTATATTTATCAAGAAAATGAATATATAAATAAATGTAAAAGTTGTTCGCCTAGTTTTTTTTCTTTGTGTTTGATCCGTAAATGTGTTTTTATGGATTCAGTTTTGTTTATATAGATGATTAGTTTATTCTCAAAATTGGACCGAAGTCTGATTTTTCATGGGTTCTAGTAAGACGACTATCGATCTACTGTGATATGACTTTGTAATTTTACGAAAACGAGATTCACTCTTGTCAGTATAGCAGTTATTTCTTCATTAATAAGATACATTCATTCGCCATAAAGGATTCCGTAATTAGTTTAGGCTTCGTATAGTCGTTGGTGACTTAGATCTACAGTTACAGAATATATATGTAATGAGTCTATGTCTTTTAAGTGTCCTACCATAATCTTTTTCAGGTTTTATTATAACTTATATTTTTGGAGTTTAGTTTCTTGAGAATTTTTTATTTTATTTTTCTCCAGTTTGAATTGCTGTTCTATCCTAATTATTAATATATAAATTATTTAACGAGAGAAATTTCGCAGTGACTATATATGTCAAATTTCGCAGTCACGAATTTAAGTAATTAAAATCTGTCAAATTTCTTTCAATCTAGTAATTAGGATGATCCAGCTAATGATTATAACATTTAGGGTTCGATTTCTTCCCTCTATGAATTGGCAAATTAAATAGGAATTTTAAAAGTTGGGCTAAGCTATGTATCGAGTCTTGTCGATCAATTGTTGACAAAAAAATAATAATTAGAATCTTATTACTATAAACTTAAATGAGTACACCATGTCCTAACAACATTCAAGTACACGAACCGAGAAGGTTTAAATCTTACAAGATGACTAAGAGATTGGTTAACCAAACGGAATCCCTTTGCACCGTCACAATGTCGTCGTTCCTCTGCCATTCGCAATGTGCATGAGTTGCATTCACGAACACCAATTGACCATGCCCAAAACTTGTTTCTCTAAAAAATGATATTTTAGGATCTGGATCTTCATACCTATTATTAATTAAACATTCATCATTCTCTCTTTTTCTTCTTTCAGATTCAGTCTTACAAGGATCTTACTTTTTAGCAAGGCCTTCTTGATAGCCACCATCCGTAATGTTAATATAAACCGGACCACATTTGTCGAATTTATCTTGAACAACTATTGAATGAATCTAGAAATGAGCTTATATCCAAGATAAATGATCATTATAGTAATTGAAAAAACGAAACCGTATAGACTTACAAAACGCTCGTAAGCATGGACATGACCGGCGAAACCCAAATCGACACGAGCTTTGTAAAGAAGAGTTTCCATGGATTCTTTCATCCCCACACTTTATTTCTCTCCTTGGTGGGCTTCGTTGGTGTTGTACCATGGCGCATGCACCACAGCCATCAACCACGGTGTAGTCTTACGGTCGACTTTACAGCCATCAACCACGATCCCAACATTATAACGTGAACTCCAAAAACGTTGAAGGAATAATACAAATTCGAAGTCGAACCACTCTCTTCAAATCTTCAAACGGCATGCGCCACCTGCCGCGTGTATAAAAAATTGGACTAGCTAGATGTAATTTTGATCGGTCCTGAATTTAATTTCCACATGAAATTAAGTTGCTGCTCCTGCTATCCAAAAGTATTCTCATAAGATTAGTAGACTGAATTTAAGTAATTAAAATCCGCCGAATTTCTTTCAGTCTAGTGATTAAGATGATCCAGCTAATGATAATAACATTTAGGGTTTGATTTCCGCATGAAACTAAGTTGCTGCACCAAGCGTCCAAAAGTATCCCACACCGGTTGGAACATGTTAGCATATGACAGGTCTCCAGGCAAAATGAAAACATCGTGATCCCATTTCGATACATGTTCCAATGTTGATTTAGTTCATTCAGTTGTCCCAAGATCACCTTCATTAATGTTTACTCAAAGCTTTTTCAATCTTATGAAGAAATTAACTTATAGAGCTAGGAATTGAAGTAAATGAGTGAAGACGAAACATGTAATGTTACCGGACACGACGAACCTGATTGGAAATTGAGAGGGAAAAGTCCTGAAGCTGAACTCTTGGGTTGAATCTGGGCCTCCGCATTTGTAATAGTAAACTGTATTTTGCTTTAATGGGCCTATAATCACCTCATTAATTTGGCCTGATCGGTAAATCAACAAGTAGTGATACGATGACGAGGTTCCATTAGCGGGAGCTTTCGTATTTTCCAGAGATTGTGCCATATACAACACTCGGCATGATATTCTCATTTTTGTCAGATCCTACCAGAGATATATGCACCTGAAATTATCATTGAAATTAACATTACAAATTCAATATTAACTAAGAAAGGAAATAGCAAAATGCTAAACGTAATATACTTAATTAGATGGAAGCAAAATGCTAAATGAAAAAGGAATTACAAAGCGTAGAAAACAGATGAGTGACGAACTATTTAACTGGAAGAACACAAAGTGGGTGAATTTCCCTTCGTTAGAAACGTATTAACGCTAAATACACGATTTTATTACACAGAGTTACGCAATTGTTTGGAGTCAAATTTGATGTAAAATGTTGAGATATAAACGGTAAACTATTTAACTAAAGACATTCCGCCGATTTGAATTCTTTGCATTTATACTATTTTATAAAATTATATAAAATTCTAGAATGAATTTTTACATTTGAATATTTTTTTTCTAAAATCTCATCTATTTTCTTACAATTAGGTAAGGCATATTCACAGAAATAATTTTTTGGGGTTTGAAAATATATCTCCATCGAACAGAGAAAAGTCTTATTTTTAATGAACTTTTTAACGGAGTGCCGATTTTTAATGAATTTTTGAACTCTTCTCAAATCTCAATTTTTGCTTAAATTTTTTAAAAATCTGCATAAATTATCAAATTGTGGCATGTTTCTAAATTGATTGTTATCTCCGTATCTCAATAGTTAAGTTCCCGTCATTTTATCATTAGGAGACACGTGAATATTATTGTGGCAAGTCCGTTAGTGATAACATGATTATACTCTATTATCAAATATTATTGTATTATTATTGTGTTGATGCAATATTTTAAATGTCAATTCAAGTGGGTAGTAATTAGTAGTCAAAATATGATAAACTACTATAATACAAAACACATAATAAAAAGTGCAAATACAATAAATCAGGATAAGAGTTGAAACCAAATGGAATAAGAATTAACAATCAAGCAAGCAAACATAATAACATGTATATGGTGAATGCAATAAAAGACAAATGAGTTCCTGAGGAGGAGTGAGAATCATGGACTAGTGAATCACTTAAATATACTAAACTAATTACCAAAACTCAAATAGAGCGAAACTTTAAGCACTAAGTTAACAGAACATTGAATCCATTCTCGTGGCAAGCAGACTCAATGAAGATATCAACAAACCCTGTCATTACATGTTTTAATAACCTAACTGGTGTGAAGGATCGACTTACTCTAGTCGATTCACACTTTAGACAATCGATCCCTCGAACTTAGAGTTTGAATCTCTGAAATTGGTTCGATTAAACATTCTATCAAACACCTATCAGGCGCTAGAATGTCTAAGAACATATTTTAATTGATCAAGGTGAAACACACATTAACAACACCAGAACAGAAGACATCTAAGCTATTATACTATTAAGCAACCTAAAATTAAAGATCCACACTGATCTAACCTATCCTCAAAAAACTCTAGGCGATCTACTCGGAAAGCATGAAGTAAACATAAACAACATAAATTGATATCATAATAGGCAACATCATGCAGAGAACTTAATAACAAGTAATGAAGAATCTTAAATATGAAATTTTGTTCTGGATATTACAAAGAGAAAAACGGTTGTTGCACAAAAGAAAAAACACTAAGTTCTTCCGTCAGGTAACAACCAAGAGTCTTTATACTTAACTAGAGTAAAGAAGATTTCAAAGCTCTAATGAATAAATAACGAACTTTCTTCTTGGTAGAAAACTTAGCCGCATTCTCTTTCTTTTGAGGATTTGAGAACGAGAGACAAGTCAAACTTGTGAGGATTCCAACTTGATGGATCTTAGATTATCAAAGGAATCATCATCCTCTTTTGTGGTTCGTGTTCACGCAATTCCGCCAAAACTAGTTTTCATCGGTTTGGACTCACTAAGGTCGAGTTGTTTAATTTATATCCGAGACCTCACCTCCAAGGCACTCATCGTCTGGTATCAGAGCTGAAAGGATCCTACCCCATATTATATTTATCCAACCTTTATCTTTTACAATTCTATTTTGTTTTGTATTTGCTTTCTTATAAACCAAAAAAATCCATAAAAAGCTCTTTTCATCTATTTTTGTTTCAATTTTAGAAAATCCATAAAAACTCATAAAAATCTAATTCCTTTTGTTCTTGTTAGTTTAAAATCCATAAAACCCATAAAATTGTTGTTTTGATATTTAAAAGTTGTTTGCTATTTTATTTGTTAAAGAAAAAACCAAAAACAAATTTTATTTTTGTTTTGTTCTTTTGATGATTTCATTGTTTTTAAAAAAGAAAATAAAAGAAAAATCTTTTGTTCTTGCGTTGTTATTCTTGTGTTTAATTGTTAAGAATTTGATTCCTTTATTTGTTTATTTTTTATTGTTGCAACTACTCTTAGTGGCTGATTCCATGGAAAATGTGGAGTTACACTCTGTTGAGTTCAATTGGAGCCTAGGATAAGAACAATCCATAGACAACTACCATGAGGGACATGAATACCATTGGCTTGAAGATCAATATGAGTCTGAATATGAAGAAAATCATATTGGAGAATAGCTTGATTCTAAGCCACCAGATCATCACCAAAGCTACACCAACAAGGGCCAAACCAAACAATGGTGCAACGAAACTGAATTTGAATTCAGTTATGAAGAGGAATCTGAACGTGATGTTGAAGTTTATCACTACAATAACCCTCCTATATGTGATGTGAATCCCTACAATCATAGAGTTTTAGCATCTAGAGTGCAAGGCTATGTCAACCACACAAGGCGCCCTAAACTGCCTATCAAAGTAAGTCACATATTATATCACCATGTTTCTAATCTTCCATATTTTTCAGGAAAAGAAGATTATCTACAGTGGGAAGACGATATGGGGGCGACATAAGATCCTTGAGAAGGAAAATATGTCTTTAGCTATAAGTGTCTTAAGGGAAAAAGCACATTCATTGTGGAAACAAGAATAAATGTGGAGTGCATATTATAGAGAACCAAAGTACACTTGGGGCAATCTCAAAAGGCTTCTTCATGAGAAAAATATCACACGCCAATTGCCTCCAAGAAGTTACTCAAAGAAGACTTTACAACCCATAGTGAAGCACCCACCAATTTCAACAAAGCCTAGTATCCAAGGTAAGTTTTCTACCTCTAAAGTTTCCTTAGAACTGATGTGTTATAAGTGTAAGATGCAGGGACACACTGCCAAATTCTGTTCAACACAAAAGAAATTGGCTCAAGAGCAAGAACACCTAGGTTTTGATCCATATCCGAATGATGCTAAGGTAAGTATGTCTAAAGTGTTCACCAAAATTCTACAAGCCATTGAATGTGTCATTGAGTCTCTTAAAAAAGAAAAGAGAAAGGTTAATGAATAGTCTAAGTGTCAAGTCATTACTTGAGCCCCACAAAACTATCTGAGTCTTCTAATCTTTATGAGTTACATAACCTGACTTGTTATAGATGTCAAGGTAAAGGATACAAAGCTAAGGAGTGTCCAACAAATCAAGCGGGGAGCTCCACGTTGCTAGAGCTGAAAACAGATTCACATAAGCCAATTAATTAACATTAGATAATTTGGATTTTATACCTCCCAATTCTAGAATGATGTGTTTTCTTTTGTTAAAGGATGTTGAGACAGGTATATAAGCCACAAAGGGGCCAAGGAACATCATAGAAACTTTGCTAATCAAAGAGGAACCCTGATATAGCCACCACCAAGTGATTGCGAGAGGAGAATACATAGACACCAAGGATGCAAAATCGGAAGGAACTTTGAGTCATTTTAAATGAGCTATAGACCCAATTTCACTCAAGCTATCAAAGGAGTATGGCGTACTGCATGCTAGCCCATGTACCCCTCAATGAGAATCCACTAGACCCAACACTACGTTCTCCCCCAAGTCAAAATCGAAGTAAGGTCCTACACTCTCAAAGCCAAATGAAACCTAACTTGCTTTTTCTTGGTGCATGATACTTAGGAATTAAGCCATGAAGTTGATTTATATGGACTCTTGAATCAATCAGTTAACTCAATGAGAATCCACTAGACCCAACACTACGTTCTCCCCCAAGTCAAAATCGAAGTAAGGTCCTACACTCTCAAAGCCAAATGAAACCTAACTTGCTTTTTCTTGGTGCATGATACTTAGGAATTAAGCCATGAAGTTGATTTATATGGACTCTTGACTCAATCAGTTAACTCAATGAGAATCCACTAGACCCAACACTACGTTCTCCCCCAAGTCAAAATCGAAGTAAGGTCCTACACTCTCAAAGCCAAATGAAACCTAACTTGCTTTTTCTTGGTGCATGATACTTAGGAATTAAGCCATGAAGTTGATTTATATGGACTCTTGACTCAATCAGTTAACTCAATGAGAATCCACTAGACCCAACACTACGTTCTCCCCCAAGTCAAAATCTAAGTAAGGTCCTACACTCTCAAAGCCAAATGAAACCTAACTTGTTTTTTCTTGGTGCATGATACTTAGGAATTAAGCCATGAAGTTGATTTATATGGACTCTTGACTCAATCAGTTAACTCCTCGAGGTTGAATCAAACGAAGCTTGGAACCGAAAGTTTTGAATTTTATAAGCTGGACCTTATGTGCTAAGGCATTATTAGCGATAACGCCAACTTTCGAGCAACACAACCCAACTCGAGAGCGGCCTTTAATCCGAACCACTTGGAGATTATACTTGGGCTTTTTATGGATCCAAAAAGACCCAATTTCACTCAAGCTATCAAAGGAGTAGGTGTGCTGCATGCTAGCCCATGTACCCCTCAATGAGAATCCACTAGACCCAACACTACGTTCTCTCCCAAGTCAAAATCGAAGTAAGGTCCTACACTCTCAAAGCCAAATGAAACCCAACTTGCTTTTTCTTGGTGCATGATACTTAGGAATTAAGCCATGAAGTTGATTTATATGGACTCTTGACTCAATCAGTTAACTCAATGAGAATCCACTAGACCCAACACTACGTTCTCCCCCAAGTCAAAATCGAAGTAAGGTCCTACACTCTCAAAGCCACTCAAAATCTTCCAGGAAAGTCTTCCCATGCTCCAACACCCACAAGATTAGGCGAATCCTCCCCTTTGAATAATTTTCATATCCGGCCAATCACCACATCTTCTCCAACGGCTCCAAGATCGACGGCCCCCATTACTTGTCCATTGGAAACTTATTTCCTTGATTCTTCTTTCCTATTTTAAGCTTATTACCATTGTAGTCTCGAGCCTATATAAGTTCAAACCTTCCTTTGAATTAGATAGACTTGAATAATGAAAAAGAACAAACTTTCTTCTTGATAGAAAACTTAGCCGCCTTCTTTTTGAAGATTCGAGAACGAGAGACGAGTCAAGCTTGTGATGATTCCAACTTGATGGATCCGAGATTATCAAAGGAATCATCATCCTTCTTTGTGGTTCTCATTCGTGCAATTCCGCCAAAACTAGTTTTGAATCGAAATTAACTCGACTTTAGCAAAGAAACCCGAATTTGTTTGCTATTG
>JAKUCM010003143.1:0-30648 GCA_023374145.1 Lepidium sativum
CACTATTCAGTTCGGGTCCGGTTCGGATCCTCTCGGGTCCGGGTCAGTTCGGGTATACATTTTCTATATCCATTTAAGAACTGAAACCATTTTGGTTCGGTTCCAGTTCCGGTTCAGTACGGATATAATATTGTAAAAGAAATCGAGTATATTATATACCTAAAAATACTCAAAAAATTATGTATTCGGGTACGGGTATTTGGGTATATATTTGGGTATTTGGGTATTTTAGGTACCTATATAGCCGAAATATTCGGGTACCCGTTCGGGTATCGGGTAATACCTGGACCTGAACCGATATCTACGGGTATTTATAACAAGATCCGATGGTTACTTTTGCTTATACCTGAATTGGACCCGGATCCGAAATTTCAGGTCGGTTTCGAATTGCTTTTTCGGGTCTGGGTAAAACGCCTAGGCCTAAAAACAACAAACAAAACCGGATCCGGTTACTTAATCGAGTCGAGCCGCGTTCGATAGGCCCAAATCAGCGGCCCATTGGTTTTAAACTTTGTTTTTTTGTTAACTAATCTACTGCTTTTTAAATCCCTTCCTACCGAATTTGATTTGATTTTTGATGATTTGAAAATTTGTTAAATAATGCACCACTTAACCATTTATCTTCCGAGCTTTGTTCCATCATACAAAATAAACACTTTATCACAAACCTACGAAAACCAAGTAAAATCATTCTATTCTCCACTTAAAACCATATGAAATTTTATACAACCCTTTAAAATCATTAACAATTCAATAATTAAAAAAAATTTCTAACAATAACGGACTTCAAAGTTTAAATTCATAAATTAGTAAACCGAAGTGACAGATATCAACCGACCAAACTGTAGTCTTTTGATTTAAGGTTGAGGAAGGTAATAAAGCATTTCTTCCAACATCATCTCTCTAATCATATCTTCTTCCATATTCTCATCAATATCCAAAATCACCGGAACATTTTCCGGTGTACTGCATTCTTGTCCTGAGAGTCCGTTCATGTAAGGATGTAAAAGAGCTTCGTTGACAGAGATTCTCTTGGTTGGATCAAACACAAGCATCCTCTGTAACAAGTCTATAGCTTGAGGATCTGCGTGTGGATAAATCTGTGAAAAATGAATACCTTTAGAAAAAGGAAGAGACTTTATAAATCTCCGAGCTTTCGAGTTATCTATGAACTGAAGATCCCAGTCTTGTTGGCTACCAACAACATTTATGATTAGTTTCAACTGGTTGAGACATTCTGTTCCAGGGAATATCGGTTTTCTTCCAAGAATCTCTGCAAATATGCATCCTACTGACCAAACATCAATGGAAGTTCCGTAGTTGTCACAACAGAGAAGTAGCTCAGGTGCTCGGTACCAACGTGTAACTACGTACTCTGTCATAAACTGTTCATTGCCTCTGCTTGTTCTCGCAAGTCCGAAATCACAAATCTTTAGATCACAATTAGCATTCACTAGGAGATTCCCAGGCTTCAAATCACGGTGAAGGATATTGGCTGAGTGAAGATACTTCAATCCTTTAAGCAACTAGAATTGGAAAAAGAAAATAAACTCATTAATCAATCAATCAATAAACCAAAAGCTAAACAGAAATCGAAATGTATCGAAGCAAAATACCTGAAACAAGAAGTACTTGCAGTGATCATCAGAAAGAGACTGAGAGGATTTGATGATATGATTCAAATCAGTGTCCATAAGCTCATAGACCAAATAAACATCTTTGAAACTGTTCCTATGAGGAGGCAACATAACATCTTTAAGAGCAATGACGTTTTCGTGTCTCGCATGCCTAAGAAGCTTAATCTCTCGCAATGTTCTCAAGGCATCAATGCGATTCTCAAACACATTGTGGATCTTTTTAATAGCAACTCTCTCATTGGTCTCTCTGTTGATAGAAGAACAAACCACACCATAAGCTCCTCTTCCAATAGGCTTCATAGGAACATACTTAATGTCGATTTCAAACAATGTTTGCCACACTCTGTAATAATGTTTCCCTTCTTGTCTAATCCCATTTGGAGGCTCAACTTCCATCGCCATTCTTCTTAGCAAAATCACCTAAAAACCAGATACAGTACAAAACGAAAAACCCTAAAGTTTTCAGTTTTGTACAAGAAACAAAAAGGAATCAGAGAATTGTGCAATCACAACCCCAAATCCGATCAAAATTTCCAAAGAAATCGAAAAGGGTTTATAGGAAAATTTCAAATTTGAATCCTTTTTCTTTTTTTGGAGAGGAATTACCGAATCAATGCTTGCTTCCCGACAATGATTGGAGCTTTTTGCTCGCTTACGTTATTCCTCTTAGAAAGAAAAATCAAACCAGAAAATTTTCACTTTTTGCTTTTCTTTTCTTTACTTAGCTATCAATCTTACTACTCGCAAAGCAGAAGAGTAAAAAAGTGAACTTTTTTCAAGAGTCATCATCAAACTCTTAAACATAAACGAGCAAAATTCAGAACTCAATTCACCATACATAAGCTAAACAATTACAGAAGACGAGATGGGTGTGTTTGATCTGATTTGGAATCACATGGGTTCTTCTTTGTCTTTATCCAGATATCATTGATCAAATAAATACAAGGCAAAAGATTTGAACAGCAAAATCGTGAAAGCCCATACCAGAAAACGAACCTATAAGTTAATTTTTATTCTTTATTAGTATTTTTTTCTGGTAAAAATGAATCTTATACTTCGTTTTCTCGGAATTTAACATATTTTTCATAAAGCAAAACTTAATAGTAGTAAGAAGGAAAATCGTTGGAAGACAATCACTATTTTACGCTTTAATTTTAGCACGCTAAAAGAAAAATAAGATAAGCATATAAAACACGTAGATGCATGTAACATGCCACGTGGGTTTCGTTTGGTCGAGTTGGCCTCTTGTGGGACCCATTTGGTCAGAATATAACAACTAATTTATTTATATTTTTAATTTCTATTTAATTTTGTCTTAAATTATATTAGGTATGATCGGTCCAATAGTCAAATTTCTACCTAATGTAAACATGATGACTCGATTTGAGATTATGCAAATGCGTTGTTTTAAGTGAACTTACCGTCTCCCACTAAAATAAATGTCATTTACCTTAATATATTTAATTGCACATAAAATAATATATATAATTTAATTGTATTTAAACTTATTCAATAACAATTCAATCCAACGTATCAATCTAATTGCACAATTTCATGATTCTTTATGGGTTAGTTTTACCATTAAAAATAGTTTCGATCTTAACCAAAGTTATTAACCAAGTTATTAATTGCAAGTGGCATTTAGTCTAGTGGCAGGTGGTAAGTTTACAAAAGGCATGTGCATTTACACATCTTGGGATCGAGTTCCGCTGTTTGCATTTGCAAGAACTTAACTAATAGGCCAGCCATTTGTGATCTAATGTTGACAAAAAAACCAAGTTATTAACCAAATATAAATCTCATTTTGACCCGATTAAAATATTTATTCTAGAACAAAATGAAAGTTACTATTTGTTCAAATTATTGCTATGGATATATTAAAGAGAGAAAAAAGTCTACATAAAATCTCAAAGCTTGCTTTACTTTTTCTCCTCCAAATTTCCAAAGTCAAATTAAATTTTAAGTAATAAAACAGAAATAAAGGATGTTAATTAGTCAATTTTTTAATCTTTTTTCTCCAATGGATTTTTACATTTTTTTTTCTTTTTTGCACTCCCCTTAATTATTTATCTTCACCCCAATTTAACTAATACCAACTCAATTTTCTCTTTCTTTATGGAAGAATAGTGTAACATTTGTTTTACTTTGCTTGGTTTTGAAGTTTTTATGTTGTATTATTCTATCTTATGATAAAAATATATTTGAGATGCTTGAGAGACAAGCAACTAATAAAACTACTCTCTTTTTTTTACTATTTTGAAGCTCTTTATAGTTGTGTATGTAAGTAAACATCACTCCAGAAAATGACATCATTTCTGATATACAAGTATTTATTGATGTATAATTTACACAGAGAAAGAACTAAGTTTTCTTTCTTTTCAACTTTCTTTAAAAATAAAGAAATTTGGTTTTACAATAAGCTTGCCTTTGATGATTGAGCGCATTGGTCGAGACAGTTGGATACAATATACAGAAGAAAGCATTATCAATTCACCAGTAAGTCTCTAATTCTTCTTTTTCAGGGTTTCTCACCAGTGAAACTGTACGGAGAAGAAGCAAAACAAAAGATCAGTCAACGAGCATGGTGATACTTGTTGGTTAGTGTCTCAAGTCTGCACATAATCAAGTTTCCAAGAGACTAATGAAGGAAGAAAGACTTACCAGCTTCTTCTTCTTTTTCTTCTTCTCGACGTAGGCCACAAGTTCCTCTTGACGACTAATAGAATCTTCCAAAGCCTGCATGCATTGGAAAGTTAAATAGTTTTAAGAAGCTCCAATGGAGTAAGTTTAGTGAGTATCGATGTTGACGATTAGGAGTAATTACCTTCTTGGTTGCAGCAAGGTCTTGCTCCAATACATTGGACCGGCTAATGGCAGCGTTAAGCATCTCTTCATTTTCCGGAGGCATAGCTGTTTGCTGCGCGCTTAAGATGGTCACTTTCTGTTCCAATTCAGCCATTCGTTTCATGACGGCCATCAAATCGTCCCTAGAGATTGCGTGTACGGGCCATCTTCTCTGACTGCATCGCATTCTTGTTCATTGACGCATCGTCGCAGTAAACGGGGCTCGAGTATAAGGTTGACTCGGTTAGTTTCTTGGGAACGTCTTTAGTTACTCTAATCATCGTGACAACACCCATCACAAGAGCCATGACGCCAGTGAAAATGGGAGACTTCCCTTCATTGGTTGTAGCGTTGTTGCACGCCTCTTGGATAGCATAAACTTCTTCTGCTTAGAAGAACAAAGGAAGCAGTGAGCTCCTATGTATTTTGAGACTATTACCATATTGTCTAAAAAAAACAAATGGAAGCACAAGAGTCATCATACTCTTTGAGAGGGAAAGTTTGTGAGCTTCTGGCATGTTCCAAGCTGGGACCTGATCAGTTGGAAGAAACGAGTAATGAGAATTAAAAGCAGCTGCAATTTCGTTTGGTTATGTATCTGAGCCGCACTGGTTACAAGAATCTAGAGGTTGGCCATTCTTACAGTTTCACAGGGAGTGATCTTTGTTGAAGCCTTTTCCTCTGTAGGAGTCGGCTCTGTGGTATAGTGATTTTCCTGGAAGATCATAGAAAATATGAGTTTCTCTAGCATAGATTAGAGTGATAATAATTCTAGGAAAAGAAAACTATTCAAGCGTATATATAGATAAGCTCCAGGAAACAAGACCTCAGCAATGGTATTCTCTGCAGAGTTTTCAGCTTGTGATCTCTTTGAGCATTTGTGATCACCATTGTGAACCCTCTGTAAGAAAAGAATAAAACTTAGGTTTGATCCAATGTTGTAGTAAGAATTCTTTCCGGAAAAGAAGTAGTAGAAACGCTATTCACCTTCATGACCTCTGGATTGTTCCATGGACCTTTGTCAGAGCGCATGCAGCCCCCTTTATCAGCACAGGTACAGGAACCTCCAAGAAATTCAGGAAGTTCACTGGTACCAATCAATATGAGAACCTCAGTCATCAGTTTTGATCTTATACAATATACAGCATACTTATTTAATCTGTATGTAAATCTTCTTGCGGGGCTCACCTTTCATCAATGATCTCAAGCAACTTGCTTTGGTACTTGTTGCCAAGAACCTGGTATTCAAAGATTACTTAAGCTAATATCTTTTAGAAAAAACCAAGCAGATTCAATAGGAATTGGTTTGAATACTTGCATGGATCTTTGCTGCGGTCTTTGGGTCTAGGAAAGACTTAACCGTGCTCCACAACATTCTGAATCCTGAGCCGGCATTGATGATAAACATCCTGTTCAAGGTCTGAGCCAAAAAGACATCAAAATTTATTGAATTTCAAGTTCAAAGATTAAACAAGTTGATGGAAGGAAAGATAACTGAGCATACGAGTTATAAATATCACCTCGGGATAGTTGTCACCATCGATCTTTTGAAGACGAGTAATCAAGTCTCGAGCATTCTTGTTGAAGTTTTTAAGTCCCTGTGTTAACAAGAAGAAGTGAATGGGTTATTCTACAAAGATAGCATGTTTGGGTCATAGCGTAACAGTTTCAATGCCCATTGCTCTACACTCGGTTTTTAGATTCCTGATTAGACACACTGGAAAGAAATGGCCCTAAGTAGTAACAAGAAGAAGAGCAGAGCATTGGAGATTCTAGAAAGATAGCATGTTTGGGTAATATCGTAATAGTTCCGATGCCTATTTTCTCTATACTTTCTCTTTAGATTGATGATAAGACACACTGCAAAGCAAAGACATGGCTATAATTAGCAAAGGTATTTGCTGAACTTTTACATACCACTCCTTGGACATCAAGAATAGTTGTGCTTTGATCGATGTGCTTGTTTGCTGCAATGGAGCAGGCTGG
Source organism: Lepidium sativum (assembly GCA_023374145.1). Taxonomy (NCBI): domain Eukaryota; kingdom Viridiplantae; phylum Streptophyta; class Magnoliopsida; order Brassicales; family Brassicaceae; genus Lepidium; species Lepidium sativum. Next base: position 6,468 of record JAKUCM010003143.1, read on the forward strand.
GAACTTAACATTGAAGGTCCTCTCAAACTCCATCACATGGTAGTTCACATACCTATCCATAGTTGTGACTTGCATCAACTTGTTAGAGTCAACTTGACCTATCCTCTCAATGTACACAGGTCGTCCTTCCTTGTCAACTCCGTGGTGTCCATGTGGGTAGTATTTCAACACTTCATCAATTTCCTTGAAATCAAACTCCTGCAATATATACAAGGACAATGTTATTAGCCTGGACTTTTACGACGCCAATTTTTAAGAAGATAAGAATAATACCTCCATGACTGTGTCAGCACCAAAGTCCTTCCTCCATCGAAGCATTTCAGTCCACATCAGTTTGGTTTTGTCAAGATCAAATTTTCTTGCCTTCATAAACCTAAGCATCATGTGGTAGTCATCATGTTTCTCAGGGAGTAGCTCATCAAGGATAAGCGCTTGGCGAAAGACATCAACCGCTTTCATCTCCTCGGGGTCATGCACATCCTCGATTTCCACAGACATCACTTTGCTACTTCTCCTTTTCTTTGTCATGGAATTCTTTGAAGAGCTCCTGTTCTTCAAAGACTCCATTCTTGGTTTCCCCTTGGCATCTAAACAACAACCCAAACACAAACACAAAAACAACCTCAAGAACAAGAAGTTTGCAAAATACTCACAGGGTCTTTCCAACCAATCAATGGAATTCTACCTTGGATCAAAGACATGATTTTGCCAGATCGTTGGAATTGGCAGATTAGGGGCACGAGTAACGACCACTCTATCGAGAGTGTCTAATTATTTTAACCAATGCCCTTGCCAAATTCCTGCAAACAAAAGTCATATTTTCCAATTTTCAAATCAAATACACACACAAGAGAACCCATTGCGACGATTAACTTGGAGGAAAGATACAGAAGAGAGAGAGAGAGAGAAACATATAATTACCTCTGCAAAGAGGAAATGAAAGCATGGAAAAAGATAAAAAAGGGTTGTGAAATTGGCCCGAAAATCTCTCGTTTCCTCTGAATTCTTGGCTCCATTAATGTCGAAGAAAAGCTCCACCTCATATTCTTCTTCTGGTTTTTCTCGTTCCACAACCATTGATCCTCCTTCCATAACTCTCTTCTTCTTTTTTTGTATACGCAGTTGTGCCAAATTATACAATTTAGACACAAAGCAAGTGACACGACGATGAGGAGCTAACTGTTGTTATCACCTGTTATGCAAACAACTTTCTTACGCTGTAAGAAAACTCATACAATAATGAGACCACCAAAGATGTAACGCAAGCAGGAACAATTGTTATAATAATCTCAAGTTCAACTGTACATCAACAAATTTCTTCTTTTCTCATAAATTTAAAGCTTTGGAATTTCTGCAACAACACTAAGCTATTTGATCGCGTAAAACGTAGAAAAGAAAAATAAAAATTAAACGAACACATCTGGAAAATTTTCACAAAAGTAAGAACAAGATGGTATTGTCTTCAAGAATTCTCCATTGTCAAATTAGCTCCAGATCAACCACAAACCCCAGTATGCAAAGAAGATAACCGGTCAATGAATCGGCTATGAACATCTACAAGCTTGTGAGTCTATTAAACTGTAGTCCATATTCTCAAACACTGAGTTTTGGTGTTTCAGGACTCGGGCAGAAGCTCTGAAGCAAGTCTCTTCAGGGACTCAGCTACTTTCAGAAGATCGGGTTCTGAATGTCCTGCTGAGACAAAGAGTTTGATTCCCAAAGGTAACCGGCATTTATCAAGAAATGATCTTTTAGAACTCACAACCAACAATGAGTCTTCCTTCAGAGCCTGCATGTATCCAGTCGTGTTAAGAAACAAGGACAAGATTCTTTTTCGATTTTGCAAAGGAACGATGAACTTACCCGGTCAGCCATATCCTCGAGTAGAAGCAAATCATCTTTAGTTGAACCCCTCGATTTCTCTAGCTTCAAAAATACAATAGGTGATTCCGGGTTGCTTGATAACGACATCCCCTTGATATCTGACAATTCTGCGTTGTTCCCACCATTTCGTTTTTAATCAGAGAAAGAAAACAAAGGAATCAAATCTCGAATTGTTGCTGATTGAGATTATAAGATCAGACCTTTCCATAACAGAACAATGTTTTGCTTCAGCTTAACCAGCATATCAGGATTTTTATCAATGACATCAATGGCGGTGATAGCAGCACTTGCAAGGTATGGTGGCAAAGAAGCAGAGAACACATACCCTGAACTGCTAAGTCTCTGTGCATTTGAGAGTCCCAGAAAGTGTCAAGTTACTATTATCAGTAACTTTCGATTAGTTCATCAGCATGATTGTAGTTTACCTGGTAATCAATGATGCGGGCATTCCCAGTGCAAAATCCACCTTCTGTGGCCAATGCATGGCCCATTGCAGCAGTTACAACATCTATCTTCTCAATCTGTTTCAGGATAATTACAAGACCACCGTAAAATCATCAGCATCAGGTTTAGCAAATAAGAACGCTACTAAAATGTGTATCATTCATACGTACAGGGACACCGTAATGCTCTGCAAGACCTCTTCCAGAATGACCAAGCACGCCAAAAGAGTTGCTTTCGTCCAATATAACACGAAACTTGTACTTCTCTTTTAGTTGAACTATCTCATCCAGAGGCGCAATTTGACCAGAACTCTGCACATTTTAGTATACCCAAAAGCATCACAGTTCACGAGATTTTATCAAAAAGTAGAATCAGGAGAATAAAAAACAGCTTGGTGTTTACAATACCTGGTATACAGCTTCAGCTACAATATAACGCCTCAAGTTCTTTGAGCGCCTATACTTGGTCATAACTTTCTCGAGTGTACTTCTCAGAGATTCCATATCATTATGCTTAAAGTACACAATTGTACTCCTTGAAAGCTGAAGTCCATTTTGTATTCCCCAGTGAACTCCTTCATCGCTATGAAAAATAGAAAAGACAAGAATGAGTCTAATAGTTTCAATCAAGAGCAGTATCGACAGAAGAACTAGATGCAATCCCGGACTTTCAACATTCTAATAAGTAGAAAGACATATTGTGTACTTACGCAACAATGATATCGCCTTTCTTACAAAAACAAGGAATTGTGCTGAACATCGTTGAAAGTCCATAAGAATAGAGGATTGAGTCAGGAGTGCCCAGAAATTGTGATATTCTGTTTTCGCAATCAAGGTGGACATCTAGACAATAGAAGTAATCAAACAGTAAGAGCCCTTTTAAAGCGAGCTGAAGGAGGAACTTAAGTAGCCATATAAGATTACAGTTTCATGCTTGACTTCTTACCAATTGTACCATAGAACCCACGAGGGCCACAGGAACCGACACCATATTTTTCCAATGAAGAAGTACATGATTCCTGGCATAGACTAATCTTAAACAAAACTGTTCAAACAGAAGAGATAGTATTGAAAACAAAGCAGCTTCATGTTACCAGCAACTTTTCGTGTCCAATAAGTCCAAGATAATTAGCTGACGCAAAATTCACAACGTCTTTTCCGTTAACAGTTGTATGGGGTCCAGCAGCACTGCATGGACCCAATAGATTCTTTAGGCATAAAGTGAAAAAGGCGGTAAAACAAAATACACAGAAGTTTTCCACTCCACCTTTCAAGAACTGGTGGCTCGTGCTTCATTTCTTCAGTAATCGGCGGTATAAGAGGTTCAGGAACCCATTCATCACATAACTCATCAATTTCCTGAGTATAAACACACATAAATTCAATACGTTCCAGCTAGTGCACAATTAATAAATTCCCACAATGGATTGTTTTCAGAACTAATCTTATATTGTCACAATAAGCAAATCGTATGATCTGAAAGGTGTAAAACATCAGAACAATATGATAATCGGATTGAGAAAGAACCTGCTCGGTTAATGGTCGCTTGGGGAGTTTGTAGCTCTTCAAAGAAAGGAGAATCACAATGACAACACCTAACACCCCTTCCAAAAACAGGTGCCCTGGAAAACAATGTTAAACATCTCTAGTAATCAATTTCCATAGCCCGAAAACTAAATAGACAAACGTTAATTAAAATTTCTCTTTCTAAATCCTAAAATGTACCTTGGATTGGGACACCGAACACTACAGCTCTAGCTGAAGGAGCATCAAGAATCATAGTAACCCAGTTTAAAGCGGCGTTAAACATGTCCACAAGATTCGAAGCCATAGCTGAAAGAACAAAAGCTCTCTACTTTTGCTCATACAATAATAGCTCAACGGATGGAGCAAAGTGCAGGAGTCTACTTTGGGTAAAACCTACAGAACCACGCCCAATTATCAAATCAGTAGACAATTTTCAAAATTCAGATCAGTAAACCACAAAAAATGGCAATTTTGAATTCAATTCTACTTAAATTATAAACGAGAAACCTTTTTCAGCAAAGATCTGTCATTGGTAATTCGCAGAGGAAAACACGAATCACAGAGGGATCAAGAAGAAGAACAAATAAAGAAACCACACAATCACAATAGATCCGACCCATAACGAGAAATGTTACCTGATCCCAGAAGATTGTTGGGGAAAATCGAAAGGAGAAGAACCAAAAATAAATCTTGTCGACAAAGAGTTGTCAATACACGAGGATTGTTTTCAAATTGACGATGCAAACCATTACACTTTCGATTTCGCAGAGGAACAAAAAAAACCAACTAGTAAAAAAAAAAACCAAAATAAAGGAAAAGAAGAAATCGGGCGATGCTTGGCGGGCCCTAGATCTGTTTCAATACGACAGCGTTTCTTATGTTGAATTGTCTGGGCTCTAGATATGGGCCTTGGTTGTGCACATAAACACAAAATGGGCTTAGTTAGCGACCACTACTTGATCGACTCACACTTTAGCAGGTTGATATTTTTTAGTTTTTTTTGTATGCTAGTGGTACATAACATGTACTATCAATTAAGTTATTGATTCTCCTATTTATAGTTACAGAACATACTTGTTTGCCGAGTACCGGTGGTACAAGGGTATAGCCACTTTACAAATCTTCAAGACACTAAAGATCGAATCCTTACCTGCAATCAGGGTCCGCTCAACATTTATGTGGCCCTCTGGGCAAAATTTTTATTTTTTATTTTTAATATAAATACTTTTGGCTTTGTATTAACAAAAAAATTTATACATTCCATAGTTTTTTTAAAACATTTGAACCATTTTTTTGTTATTTAAAATTTTTTTGGTCTATTTCTTAAGTTTTCAAAATAATTTGTACTTTTTTACTTTTTTTTAAAAAATATAGGGCTTTTCTAGAATATTTTTTATATTTTTAATCTAAAAAGAAAAAAAAACGTTTTGGGCCTTGGGCTTGGGACGGTCGTAGTGTCTACCCGTTTTCCTAAACTGGCTCTGCTTGCAGTAATAGGAGAAGAATTTAAAAGCCGTTGACACAAAAAAACACATACTTGACAAGTCATGACTTGATAATGACTTTTCGAAGCATCAATATATCTAATCTATAGTGAATTAGTGATCATCAACTAGCTCGGAGTGAGGGAGACATAAGGGAATCTTCAAATATAGATGGGAATGTTTGGAGTGCCAACAAAACAATGGATTAGACTTAAACCAAATTACAAATCTTTATGGACCGTCTATTTCTGTTCTTTTGCACCAATCACAAGATTGAAGATAGTATTCTTATATTCGATATAATATACAAATACTATCACTATCAACTAGTCAACAAGTCTTGCCATAGTTGGATTCGAATCAACCAACCACCTCTGGTATCTGCAATAACCAATTGAATCAATCAAGAAACAATCTGTACATATTATTAAGAAAGCAAACAAAGACTTGAGCAACAAGAGAAGATGAAGTAAGAAGATTATGGTTGCAGAGGAAAAGGTGAAGTTCAATTACAAAGAAAAGATGGACACGTTACGGCTACGCATGTATCCCTCGTACGACACGCGTGCGTACCCCTCTAAACACAAACCAAACTCGTACCAAAACTCTCTTTCCCTTTCCCTGTCAATAAAGCATATACACTCAACAAGCATTCCTCACCAGCCACTAAGTCTTTAAGGCAAGGCAGACAGAGAAAGAAAGACTACTAAAGCCTAAAGGTAAGGAAGAGAGAGTGAATCAAATAGTCCTAAAGGCTAAAGCCTAAAGGTAAGGAAAAATGAGAGAGAACTAAAGCCTAAAGGTAAGGGAGAGAGAGAACGAAATGGTTAGTGGTCACACACACCAATCATCATTCTCCATTTTTTGTTTAGCTTTCCACCTTCAAAAGTCAATCTATCTTCCTCCTCAATCATTATATTCTGTCCTTAGCCTTCCCCTACTTTTCTATATTAATTTGCACCATATACATTGCACTCCCTCGTCCATTCAAATGTATATCACTATATCCTATAATACATGTAATTTAGCATTATGAAAACCATGTGTTATGTTAATAACCAATAGATTCTAGCGAGATTCGAGACATCTTTCTAGGAATACATCTAGTTTTAAGTTAGTGAGAAGTTAGTTTAACAAGAAATAATGGCAACAGAGGCCACCACTCATAGCAACAGAGTCTAGCACTGATACCAAGATCAGAGTAAAGAAAGTACAAACATAACATGAAGCCATCATGATGTAGTTTGACCAATTTTTATTGTTCTCAATGTTATCCTTTTTTGTTCCTTCCTACTTTTGGTCTCTTTGGACTACACCTACCATTTCTCTAATATAAGACTAAATTCATCCACCCAGAGAAATATATCTCATCTAAATTTCTTTTTGTTGAATCATGAACAATGATGAACGAATCCAAAATCGTTTTTTAAAGAAAGAGAATAAAAGATTTTATAGAAAACACAATAGCAAAAAAAAGTAGGGTAATGGAATATTGAAGTGACAGCCCAAAGATATCTCCTTTAAGAAAAGCAAATTCTAACACCAAAGGAAAAAACCCTAACCCAAGAAATTGGTGAGAAGTTAAACCATTTTTGTTGTTCTTGTGATGGACAAGAAGAATCTGGAGAGAGAGTTTCACATGACAGGAGGAACTGGGAATACAAGTTATGCCAGAAACTCTTGCCTCCAGGTTCTTGGGATTTTACAAATCTTCACTTAGTTCATTATTTCGACTCTCTAATTACTTTAATAGTTATTCAAATCTTGCAGAAGAAAGCATCGGAAAAGGCAAAGCACATAACATTAGATACACTGCAACAACTCTACGAAGAGACTAGACCCAAGAGTTTAGGAATAGCTGACCTGGGATGTTCTTCTGGACCAAACACTCTCTCCACCATTAAAGACATCATCAAAGCCGTTGAGTTTTCTCACCACCATGGGATCTCAAACCAGCCTTTACCCGAAGTCAGCATCTTCCTCAACGATCTCCCCGGAAATGACTTCAACTCCATATTCAACTCCTTGTCTGACTTTCACATAGAGCTCGAGAGAAATAACAAGAATGGCGATTTCCCTTCAGTTTTTATTGCAGCCTACCCTGGATCATTCTATGGAAGGCTCTTCCCTGAAAAAACCGTCCACTTTATCTATTCTTCTTACAGCTTACACTGGCTTTCCAAGGTGAATATATGGTGTACATATAGATAAAGAGAGGGAAAGAGAGATATACCTTTAGGTTTATGTATATATTGAGTAGTTTCTTTTGTCTTTGCAGGTTCCTCCTGCTTTATATGACGAGCAAGGCAAGTCAATAAACAAAGGCTGTGTTGCTATTTGCTCCTCGAGCCCCGAACCTGTTTCCAAAGCTTACTACAGTCAGTTCAAGGAAGATTTCTCCCTTTTCCTCCGATGTCGATCAAAAGAGTTGGTTGCTGCAGGCAGAATGGTGCTCATAATACTAGGAAGAGAAGGACATGATCATGTCGATAGAGGAAACTCTTATTACTGGGAACTTCTCTCAAGATCCATAGCGGATCTTGTTGCACATGTAATACATCTCTTGCTTTTTACAAACATGGATCTTACCAAACTAAAAAAGTCATGTTGTTGTTTCCATTTACCTGTAGGGAGAAACTACGGAAGAGAAGCTGGATTCTTACGATATGCACTTTTACGCCCCGAGTGATGCTGAGATAGAAGATGAAGTGAACAAAGAAGGGTCTTTTGAATTAGAGAGGTTAGAGATTTTAGAAGTGGACAAGAAGAAAGGGAACGAGGATAATACCAGTTATGGTAATTCGGTTGCAAAGGCGGTAAGAGCGATTCAAGAACCAATGCTTGTTCAACACTTTGGGGAAGAGATTCTAGACAAGCTGTTTGATACATTTGGTAAATTGGTTGACGAAGAGTTAGCTAAGGAAGACATAAGACCCATCACATTTGTTGTTGTCCTAAAAAAGAAGCTCTGAAATTAAATTAACAGAAAGAAAGAAAGTGATATTACCAAGAATGACTTGGTTTTATCTCCATCTCTATAGTTCATCTGCAACACATGGTTCCTTGCAATGTCAATAAGTTTTTCAGAGTAACTTTGAATTCTTCAACATGTATCAATGAACAAGACAACATTCAAGTTCTAACGAATTTTCAAAGACTATAACTTTGGTATAATCAAGAATCTATCTGGGAATATTTCCACTGAAAATCATCCATCGTTACTAACAACATCGATTAAAGCAGACATTTTTTTTCCAAAACCAAATAGCTACTAAGAATCGATTCATAGACATATCGAATTAAAAAAGATGGCGACTTTGTTGCCGACCTTATCAAATTGAGCTTAAATATCTCCCAGGACCATTGCAGAACCAATCAAAAATTGCTCCATTACGCTTCTTTTATACCAATTTTAATCAATACATTCCAATTCAGATGCTATCAACTTTGGTGAACAATCCCTTTGAATCTGATTCGGTAGTGAAAAGTGAAGACTTTGAAATGGGTCAAAAACATTTACCTTCACCAACGAAAGCGTCGAGATCTCGAAGACGGAAACATTCTCAGAAACCAACAATCTTTGCAAGTCTAACCCAAATTAAAAAAAATTGTTCATACTCTTATTAGGGTTTTAGCCATTTCTGGTTGTTTTTTCCAATTACCGGAAATCGAAGAGCAGAGAGCGACCTCCCTTGAGCTCCACGTAACCAAGCTATTATAGCTAAAGTCAAACCTACCAAGTTTGACTTTTGAGTTATTGACTCGTCTATTGTTTCATGTTTGCTTAGAAACTTTAATTGATCAAATTATTGCTCAAAAACATATAATTCTGTTTTCAACGTTTTAATTTAAAGCAAGATTTATAATATACAAATATCATTACAAGATTTAACAAAAGAATTGAACATATAAAATTAGACCCTTCACCAACTCTTGACAAACATTTTGTGTTTTTTCTTTCTTAATAAAGAATATGAATTCTATCTACTTGTAATAGATAACAGGAGCATTAGATCTCGAATCCCACATACCACCTTCTTTCAAATACTCAAGATATCTAGAAAACTCAGGCTTCGTGGTCGTTGTCTTCTTCTTCTTACTATATAGAAAAGAAAACATTGGGTGGCTAAATTTGCCGGTTGGTTTAACTTTCTTAGATTTCTGACGAGGAAGCTCTTCAGGAATGGTGGGAACACCACTAGCACCAAGCTTGATAGAAGGAGCATAGTAAGGAACACTTGTTGATCTTTTTAGCTTTGCTCCGAGTAAACTGAAAGTAGAATCATCACTCACTCGCTCGTATCCTCCACGACGGCTTCTTGTCCTCGTGCTTAAGCTTCTTAGCATCTGCATCTTTTAACTGTCTTTAGTAGAGATCTTAAGAACAAACGATGTGAAGAAAGTGAAGAGATGATTGTTGTTGTTGTAATGAGAGAGTTTCAACAATGGGTTCTTATATATAAATGATATTACGGTTGTTGTGTCTTAGTCTTATTTAATGTCAAAGTAGAAATGGTCTTATTTTGGCTGCTACTTTGGAAAGTCCAACAATATTATTATATTCTTTTGGTTCTAAAAATATAAAAAATAGGGTAAGTGAAGAGAAAGAGTTTCTTTGACTTTTCAAGTTTGTTTAACGCAATCCTTGACATCATCATCTTCCAGGAAGTCGCACGAGACTCTGTTTATGTCACAAGACTAGTTCCTTTTTTATATTCGATCAATAGATTTAGCATCAGGTTTAAAATGCTTAATCTAAGTGGTCAAATAAATGAAATAACATGTTTATTTTTCTATTTGTTTGGTCAAATGAATAACATGTTTATATTGTTGACAATGCAAGAATTTTCTAAGTGCGTCAAATATTCAGTGTTTATAGCTTTATTAGGAGCATATTTTTTTAATAAAATAATGATCTTTAAAAAATATTTTTGATATGGCTAATGATTCTTAGTCTAATGGACAAAAAAATGTATTTAATATCTAACTTGCAATGATAAATAACTTATTTTTGAAGAGGAAGCTTCTATTAGTTAATTATATGGTTTAGTCTAGATTTCCGTTTAAATGTGAACCAATTCTACTTTGAATAGTGTGTATAATTAGAGAAAATTTGCTGAAAACATTTCCTTTATTTATGAATAATTTAAGTTCTTGAACCACTTTTCTTTTCTGTTTTATTTTATTTTATTATTTATCTAAGAAATGTTAAAAAGGTGGGAAACCAAATTGACACACCAAGATTTCAAGTCAATAATACAAAGCTCTACCTTTCTTGAAAGCTAAATCTGTTCCAAGGTTCCTGCAAAGATCATATTTTCTGCTAAATCTCAGGTAAGTAGTAATTGTAAATATTAACAATGTATATACAAGTACAACTATATATACTTCTTTGACAAAAAGAGTCTTCAAGTCTCCATGGCTTTAGGGGATGATGGTTTTGAAGCTACATTAATGGACAACCAATCCAATAAAGCCTTGTTTACAGCTTCCGGGACTTCATCATGAGGACAATGCCCTGCTTGTAAGTGCACTAGAGATGAGTTCGAGTAGAATGCTTTGATTTTCTCGGCTTTAGCTGGACCAACCCATGGATCAAGATCGCCCCAAACCAATAGAAGCGGACAAGTCATCTTACCTAGAACACTATCTAGAGTGTATTTACTCTGGTTCGTTAAGAACCTTGTCATCAATCTGTAAGATTAATACAACAAACAAACAATAATAGGTCTCTTTATGTATGAAAAATAAAAGAAGTTCTTTGTGGTGTTTTCTACCTGTAGTATACTTCTCCAGCATTTGGATCTGTTGCAGGTTTTGATATGGATTCGACGAGGTAGTCATCTACATTAGCAGTGTTTATGTAAACCTGTAGATTTTGAAATAAGACAATTGAGTACAAAGTAGCAAACTTCAAGAATAAGAAAATCTAACAAAGTCAGTAAGACATTACACTCTTTAGGACTGATTCAATTCGAGAAGGTTGCTTGGCTTGCCAGAACAAAAACCCGAGAACAACACGTTGGAAAACTTCTTTAAGTGGCTTAACTATAAACTTGGTTATCACAGTTTCATCGACTTCCTCTCGTTTTCTACTCTCTGCTGCAAACTGTCCTGCAGAGTTTAGGAGTGCAACTCCTGTGACCTGCTCGGGTAATCCAACCGCAACTGTCAAAGCTGTGAATCCTCCTAGGCTGTGAAAATTTGAAATACTTGTTTCATATTTTCTTATGGAGTAACAAAAAGAGTTTCAAAGAAGATATTCATGTTACCTGTTTCCGACTACAACAGCTGGCTCTTTCACTATCTCTTTCATGAAATCAATAACTTGATCTGTCCAAACCATGGCATCATAATCTATGAGAGCTTTTTCACTCCAACCGAAACCAAGTAAGTCCAAGGCGTACACCTTGTATTTCTTAGCCAATTCAGGAATGTTGTACCTATTAACGGCTTATAACTCAGTTCTAACAGGAGAAACAGCTTTTAAAACTACTAAAAGGTTATCCTAAAATCAAGACAGAGAGAGAGGCTAAATCCAAAGGAAACTGATGATCAAAAGTGTTTATGTAAGAGAAACTGAAAGTACCTCCAATGAAAAACAGAAGCACCAAATCCATGAATAAGAACAAGAGGTAAGCCTTCTCCTTGAACCACATAATGAATCTTGTGACCTCTCCATTCCCAAAAGTTATATCCTTCTGGTTTGAAAGCCAACCTCTCACTACCTAAAGAGTTACCAAATTCATTTAAACAAAGATAACATTTTTCTAACCAAAAGACAAGCAACAATCAAAAGCTAAGGCCTTTCAGGGTTAAGCTTCTTTTACCTTCAACAGACTGAGAGGCAGAAGGAGTACCCATGACCGAAACTCCAGAAGCAACAATCCCACCTCTAACTGCAAATTCCCTTCTGCTAATTTCACATTTGTTTCCTTCATAACAATATTATAAACACTGTTTACTATTCAGGCTTAGTGTAAAGAAAATTTTAATGAAAGGTTGGTATTGAATCTTACTGGGTCGACAAATTTGAGCTGGAAAGATGGATCTTTTAGATGATGAGCTGAATAATTCTGTCCTGACAGACGGTGTTATAGCACATGAAGCAGACATCGAATTCCCAGTGAACAACCTTGAAAATCACAATGCAGAACAGAAACAGATACCTAGATATTGAGAGCTTAGAGATGCAAAAGAAAAAACCAATACTTCAGTTCAGGAGCACCAAGTGTGCGTATGTGTGATCTTGTGGAAGAGTTGTGGCGACGCCTGAGCCAGACAAGTCGAATCCGCTTCCTGAACCAGAGTGTTTCTCAGAATTGTGACTTTTTTGGTTTGGCAATAAGACCGGTCAACTCGATTTATCAGAACGAGGCGGTTTGTAATGGTTTGGAAGTGGGCTTAAGTCGGGAAGCAGTAATGGGCTAGAAGAAGATAAAGCGGGCTTGAAATAGTATATCACAAAACTTTATGAAATATTGATATTCTTATTCAAAAGAAAATTTCGTTCGGACCGAATTTCGGTTTTCGGTCTATTTCGGTTTACTCATAAAAACCGATCGGAATCCAATATTTTTTGAATTTGGTTTTCGGTTCGATCAGTTCTGTTACTTTAAACCAGAATTTTATGTATTTTAATCAAAAAACCCGAAAAATCAGAAAATCGAACCTAACCGAAAATTTAGTTCGGTTTAATATAGAATCAGTTTTAGAAACACAAAAAAACTGATAACCGAAAAAACCAAACCGTTCGATTCGGTTAAAACCGAATGTCCAGATCTAGAAAAATCAGTTGAAAAATGTAGGATAGTAAAGAAAAACCAGCTGGTATATTACTGTCTTGAAAATGAAGAATCTTTAGTAATCAACATAATGAAGAATTTTCCAAATTAGTGTTGAATCTCTTCAATTATTACACTCACTATGGATAATGTATAAATATAATTTTATGAAATAAAAAAGAAGTAGTATAAGGACCAAACTCTTTAGATCAAAAGAAATGGTGTCGCTTACTGTCCAATCACTTATCTTCAAACCACCCATTTTCTTCTGTACATCTCTTTTGTTGTCCCTAGCACTTATGAATTGTCTGTTAAAGAAACTAGTATAATATTGCAGATATTGATTGATTTATATTGTGTAATTAATGGACTGATAAATTGTATGGTATTGATAATACGTCACAAAGATCACGTATAGATTAAGATCAAGACATAGAAATGACATCAGTCGTCCCCAAAACCGCTCATGATTCAAACCAATGTCTCTATTCATTTACAAGTTAAGATTAATAATTCACATTCCACACATTCTCTACCTTCAAGCTTAAGAAACAGTCTTTCTTCAACTTCAAGTTAAGTTCTTCTTAACGGAATTGTCACATTTAGATTATGATAAGACCAATCGTAAAACTGTTTTATTGACAATTGCCATTTTACTTTTATAACACATTGTTAATAATATTATTATCACGTTATTATTTTTGTTATATATTTATTTTAATAGTTATCATTAGAAATAATGAATTATACATTCTTCTTGTTATTTATATATATATAAAACTTGTTATACGTACAAACAAAACATTATACTGTTAACTATAATATTATACGTATAAACAAAACTTTATATTATTAACTTAGAAGGGTAAAATGAAAAATGGAAGTGAGATTACAAATTATCTATTTTTTATTGTCATTTTTCTAATTTATACTCATGATTATTTCACAAATTCACCCTAAACCTTATTTTTATACCAAATAATTGATCCTCTCAAAAACTTGAAAGGGCAAAAGAAGAAAGACAGAAAAAAAAAAGACTTAACTTAAGAGACTCCTTATCTCATGTTCATAAGGACATAACCACATGGTAGGTTATGTCATTAAGACCCCACTACTTCTCATCTCACCTTCTTTGTCCCCAACTTCCACCACTTTTATCAATTTTGTCCCTCTCTTACTAGATTTCGAATCTCATGTGTGTGGGTCAATGTTGCTTTCTATTTAAACCTTAGAATAGTTATATCATATCGATTACTTTTCTTCCATACTCATAACTTAACTCTCTCTTCTCTTTGCTTTTACCCCAAAAAGAAATAAACGAGCTTCTTAAGTCTTTTTTATCTTCTCTCCATGGACTTGTCTGTACTTGAAAGGCTTAAATGGCTACAGAAAAAACGACAACAACAAATGGTTTTACCTAAAGGTCTTCAAATAATTGGCTCGGATGGTATAGAAGAGCTTAGAAGGGTTGGGAGTTATTTGGGGAACAATGAAGATGAATTGCAGTGTTTCAGACATTTTCCTGCATTTGGACCGGATTATGATACTATTGATGGCTGCATATCCAGGACAAGTAGCTTTCAAATGGATTCATTGAACAACAATGAAGATGAGAGAGTCATTGCCTTGCAGAAGAAGAGAAAACCAGAGGTTTGTAGCTTGAGAAAGTATTGACTTTTGGGGATTAGATTTTGTTTGAATCATTGGTTTTTTATTGTTTTAACTTTTGATTGTAGGCTAAGACGGAAAAGAGAGAGAAGAAGAAGATCAAAGCAGAGGATGAAACAGAGTCAAGTATGAAAGGAAAATCAAACATGAGCAACACAGAGACATCCTCAGAGACTCAGAAATCAGATTATATCCATGTGAGAGCTAGACGTGGTGAAGCCACCGACAGACATAGCATAGCAGAAAGGGTAATTAACTAAAGTCTTGTTACAGAGTTTTCAGAGGATTTTCTTTCTAAGGCTTTATCAGAGACATTTGAGTGATTTTTGTTTTGTGGGATTTTGTTAGGCAAGGAGAGAAAAGATAAGCAAGAAGATGAAGTGTCTTCAAGATATTGTTCCTGGATGCAACAGAGTTACTGGTAAAGCTGGGATGCTTGATGAGATCATCAACTATGTCCAATCCCTGCAACAACAAGTCGAGTTCTTGTCGATGAAACTCTCAGCCTTAAATCCAGAACTTGAGTGTCATATCGATGAACTATCTGCAAAACAGGTGAAAACAACTTTTGTATACATTCTAATCAGCTTCTTCTCAAGAATTATTCTCATTTATTGACTTGTGTTACACTTATAATCTAGTTGCAGGCTTACTTCACAGGTCTTCCAGAAGTTGTCACGAAGCAGTCAATGATGGCGGATTTTTGGCCTTTTCCATTACATCAGAAAGGATCTCTAGATTACTCTGTCATAAACTCAAACCAAACAACATCTTTCGTCGCTGTAATAATCAGAAAAATCTTTCATTATTCCTAAATTATGGTAACTTATCCGTGAAGTAACCTTTTGCTTTTTCTTTTTTTCTGCAGAATGATCAGACATCTTCAAGCTGGGAAACTCACTCACAATGCCTCTACAACAGCTTGAGGGCCGATTCCGATTCCAATTTCTTCAGCCCGAAGTAAAAAATTAGGGATAAGAGTGACTGAAAACATAAATCGAGATTTTATCTTGTCCATATATCTATGTTACATAGAATTTGAACCAGAAAGACAGAGGAAACCAAACCATAGATCTTTCAATCTACTATCTTCATGAGGATATGTGTATGTGTAAAAGAAAAAGAGAGAAAAACTCTATTCATCATAACAATTCCTTGTTGTACATAGTCTATATAATATCTTCGAAATATCATTATTCCTCTCTCTTGTACTCTCTATTCCACAAGCTTTTTGGTTCTGCACAATTACGAACAGTAATTTACATGTAAATCAACCAGTTAGAAAGAAAACTGTATAATATAATGTAATAAAAGATTTGATTAGTATTAATCAGAATTACAATAGCAATCTTTTTTTCACAACTCTTTTTCCTATCAAATTACAACTCCACTTTCACTAATGGAGGCCTCGCCTCATGGACTGTATAAACATATACAAACCTAAGTCAACATACAGAGTACTATAATTAAATCTGAAATCTTTTCAAAAAGCTAAGTTAAAAACAGTCAAACCAATCTTGAGCTTATGTCGATCTATTCTTCTTCTTTCTGAAACTGAATCCAAAAAGACCAGATTTCTTTGGAGATGGTGTTGTTAATATAGGAGGTTGCTGATGAATAACTGGACTAGCAACCTGTGCAGTAGTTGAAGGAATTATTTCTTCTTCTGGTCTGAAGGATTCCTCTTCTTCTCTTTCTGTATCTACTTCTTCAAGAGCTCTAAGTAACTCTGATGCACCTATCTTGGCTTCGTCGGTACCATTGTTGGATACAAAGAGAAGAGATGAGTAAATATCAATTACCTCTCTCACGACGAGATAACAATACTCAATCTTCTGCACACAGAGCTGTAGGAGGATGGCGATTGCATTCTCTTGCTCCTCGGGAACACTTGACTCGAGTAATTCAGCTATGGAAGCTAAACAATCCGGGGTTTCTGTAATACAAACGCGCCCTTTCTCCGTGTTGCAGAGGTTCCTCAGAATGATGATCGTATATTTACAGAAAAAAATTTGTTGCAAGAAAGATGTGAGCTTCTGGATGAAATTGAGAGATACCATTTCCATACATATCTGACTGCTTGAGGAAAGATTCTTGAGTGTTATCATAGCTTGTTTTTGGAGATGTTCTGCATGAGACTCTGTGATCTTCAAAAGGGAAGAGAGAGAGTCTGATGATGTTATTTTCGAGAGACAGTGGGGGTGGTCGGAGAGAAACTCAAGTATGTTCAGAGCTTCTTCAGCGACTACCCTTGACTCAAGAAAGACCGCAAATATTTTGAAATCTTCCTCTTGCAAAGATTCTATAGCCCTCCTGTTTCGACTAAGGAAAGCCAATAAAAATGTCAATCCATCCTTTAATATGTCTCCTGCGGTGTCATTTTTTTCGAGAGCGTTTTTCAAAAACGTGATAAGTGGCTCAAGAAATTTTCTCGGTGCCATAGACCGAAACACCCGACTATTGAGCTCAAAAAGACTTCTTACATCTTCAATGACTTTTATCTGTGCATCCCATAGAAGGTTAATGAGTCCAGCTAAGGGATCAAACTCAATTTCGCTGTGACTAGAATCTGTATCAGTAGGGCCTGAAGCAGAATCTATCCTCTGCATTGGCATGAAGTGACCACCCGTTGACATCTTAGATAAGGATGACGAATCAAAGGAATAGCTCGAGCTTAAATCCGAAAGGCAGCTGAGATCTGGGATATTGTACAGAGAACTTCCGAAACTGGCAATGGAAAGAGAGTAGTCGATAATGTGAGAACTCTCTGCCTGCTCCGTCACTGGATCTTGAACACTAAGACCATGCTTCGCGCACCATTTTGTTATCTGATTCTTAATAGCCACATTGGACTCCAATGTGAAATCATCCAGTCTGCTCTTTGATTTAGGACATAAGGTATTACCTTCATCAAACCATTTCTGAATCCACATCCTCTCAAAGGTGTGGCCTGAGGAAATGATGACAGGGTCATACATCACCGTAAGAGAAATCGGGCATTTAAATTGCTCGGGAAGTGTAGCACTGTGCTCCTCAGCACACACGGCATCCGCAGCATTTGCATGCAGATTATCATTGATGAACTGGCGCTGTAAGAAAGAGTTCTCGTTGTGATCTGCACAAATGATTTTTTCATGTTTTTTCAGAAGACATAGAAGATACTTCAAAATCTGTCTCTTGTTCACTTTTCGCTCGTCTACTTTCACCCAAAGTGACTTTAGGGATTTTTTCTCTACCATAATATCTTCAAGTGTTGAAAGTTGGAGTTTTAGTGCTGCAAAATGGAAATCTTTGATCTCATCCGAAGAAACAGATGAAGATGTGCTCCTTTGCATCAAATCTCTAATAGCTTTCCCGGCAGCTTCTTCGGGTGTCTCTAAAGTCAACTCAGTTGACCTAAGATCTTGGACTATCTGAGATATCTGCAAACAAACTCCCATCAATGATTCTGCTATTTTCCTAGAAAACTTATGAACACGAGAATTTGGTACAAACCTTGACAGCCAACAAAGTCGGTACCATATTCAGAATGTCGGCTAAGCTTTGCTCTAATGTTCTTTTGGCTCTACAACCTCTTGCGAGTATAGTATCTCCTGTTACTGCCTGAAGATTGAAGCAACAAGGATTTACCACATTAGACCACATGGAGAGATATAAAACCGCACATGTACCAAAATCAACTAAGAAAATGTGATAGGAAGTGGAGAGGTTTAACACATACCAAGTAGAGTTTACTGGATTCACTGCAATAATGAAGAAGCTGCTTAGCTGTCTCCAATGCCGTGTGAAGCAAACATAAAGTATGCATCCCTGAAGAGCTTCCGGGTCGAGTATCTTCTATATCAGGAACGATTCTTATGATACTAGCAACTAACTTCCTCAATTCTGAGCACATGGAAGAGTGCATCTGAAACAGAGCAACACAACATGCGATTACGATGACAAACCTCAAGACAGAAAATACCATCATAAGAGATATTTGATAGAACAAACCTTATACGAGTGAGGTAAGTTCTGTGTCTTTTCAGTGTAATCAATCGTCATCTAAACAAGAAAGCGCCTTTATTCTGCACGTTTGATCAAACATAAAAAGATTGTTTTTAGAACATTTCTCAACCATTAAAACTGTAGATATTAATGAAATAGATAAAGAATTTTACTTGCCTTATTATGTCAACAGGTTCCAGAGTAACTCGATTGAATTGTAGTCTTTTATAAAATCACAAACAATCAGAAAGCCCTAGAGCCATACACCAACAAACTTCAATTTCCCAGAAACTTTCAGAGAAAAATCAGAGTATTTCCCTTGAAAAATCAACGGAAATCAGCAACAGGAACAAGAACTGATGACAGAAAGCTAGAATTTCATCTAAGAGCTTGAGCATATCCACTTACACAAAACCACTCCAGAGAATTGCTTCCAAATTTGCAAAACCCTTAACAAACCTCTGAAAGGCTCTTGCTTTTTGAACAAAATCCAAATGGGTCACGAGAAAAATCACTCTTTTTAGGTTGTTCGTGCAATCTCGAAGGTTGAAAAAAGGAATTCGGGTTGGTACAAACCTGGAGAGAAAAGAAAAGAGAGAATGAGATGAAATTACGAAGAAGAAAGAAAAAAGGAAGACTGTGAGTGTTAAAGTGACAGCCTTTGGAGATGACAATCAATTTTAAATCGTCGAGTTAATGATAAAATAATGACGATAATTGGTCCGTGACGTTGTTTACGTCACCGCGTTTGGTTTTGTATTATATCATAAGAGTGCCGTGTCAAGCGCAGACTAAATTGAAAGGAAGAGGTCTGAGTCTGAGTACTCGCTTCTTCTACACCTTAGGGTTTGGTCAATACACATGCAAACAATTTATGTTTTAAATTGATTTTGACAACTTTTTTAAAGTCTACTTTTTTTCAAATTTTTAATGGCAAAAAAATCTTCTGAAAAAAGTCTTAGTCTTTCTTATTTTTTCTAAGTAAAAAAAAAATACAAGTGGCATTTAATCTAGTGGCAGGTGGTAAGTTCACAAAAGGTAATGCGCACTTGCACATTCTGGGATTGAGTCCCGCTGCTTGCATTTGCAAGAACTTGGCTTAATGGAACTGACATTGTGTGGTCCAATGTTGACAAAAAAAAAGAAAGTAAAATTAAAATTAAAAGTTATGATAATACAACCATTCTTCGCAAATGGCATCTAATCTAGTGGCAGACGGTAAATCCACTTAAAGCAAGCGTATTTGCATAATCCGATATCAAAATTTTCATGTCTACATTATGTAGTAATTTAGCTATTGGACCGGCTAGTTGTAGCCAAATATAATCTGCCATTGACAAAAATAAAATAAAATATTATATATATATATATATATAACCATTCTTCCTAATAAAGAGTGATAATGATGTAAGTAAGAATGTTTTATTTTCTTAAATGAGTAAAATATAGACTAAAGTTTTGGTTTAAGTTTGTTCTTTATTTTTCTTTCATGAAGTAATGATTTCAATTATACACAAGATCGAGTATGGATTAATTCTACTTATTAAGTTAAAAGTATAATGATTTTAATAATTACATATGGTAGAATTGGTAGAGTATGCATTAATACTAAATATCAAAAGATTGACTATATCTATTCAGTAATTATTTCATGGATTAAATTAAATTATTATTCATAGTCAAAAACCTATGAGTATATATTTTTAATATAAATTAATGTTAAGTAGTATTTTTAATAGTGAGTTCATGTAGCTTCTATTTGTCCAAACAATATATTTGATTTTATAAGACAAGACTTTGATTGGTAAGTTTTTAGCATAATACTCCTTTAAAATTAATTATATTTGAATATTTGAAAATAGATAAATATGATTGAAAACAACTAAACCTTATTCAAAAACTAACTCTAATTTTTTTAAAAATATTAGTTTTCCAATACTCCAAAAGAAAAACATTTCTAATCACCCATATACAATTTTAGTCGAAAAAACTCGTATTACTGTATAACCATAAATTATTCTAGATATAAAAATTTGCAGTGATATCTAATCGTTAATTATAAGTATTTTTTGATGGATACGAGTCAAATGGTGGTGCGTTCCAAGTAATACTCGTCGTTCTTTAGTTTCCTAGCAATTATTTCGTTAGTATTATTTGGAACTTATATTCATATTATCTCGTCAAATAATAAAAAATATTATAAAAGGAAAATAATAAAGTATTACATTTAATTCACTATATATTGATTATTATTTAAGAGTCCAAACAATAACAACTAAATTTGGTGAAATCTAGGAAATTTTTTTTTTGGAATCTAAATTGAAATCAAATGTTAATAGCGAAATCTAACTGGATTAGGTGGAATTCAATATATTATTTTAATTAATGAGTAAATAATATTGTACTCTATGTTGGATCGAAAAAATTCAAAATATTCATACTTTTTCTTTAGATTTTGAATATTTAAGACTTTTATCATTATTATTTAATCTTAGTTAGTTTTTTTTTCAAATACAGAATATGAATCTTGATCCAAACCGAATTAGATGAATTTTGGAATAAAATTTAGATACTTAAAATGTAACCAAAATTTATCATACTTGATCTATATTGATTCGAACTCGACCCAAAAAAGATTTGAATAAATATTAAGAGATTGAATTAAAAACTTGAAAAGTCGAATTCGAACTTAAACAGATACTTAAATATCCATATTTAACACGAAAATACACATTTTTTTATTATTTGTTATTATTTATATATTTTATTTAAATAATAAAAAGTTGTAGAATTGTAGAATTGTTGTATGTGCAAATAGTAAAAACTGAATTGTGAATGGCTGAATCCAGCTGAATTAACTAAATTTTGTTACCATTTACTACCTAAATTCTTGTTCTAGAAAATAAATCTCAGTATATACATTTATTTGACAAATTATTTTGATTTTACTTATACATTACAATAACCACCAAATTTTTATTTGTCTGGTAGATGATCAAATTAATGATTCTAATATCATGATTTGACTCCTCCCTACAATCTATACAATCTTTTAAAAAAATTAGGAAATATATTTTAAGATATGAATAAGAATTTTTCGATCCAATCCTTTATAAAAAAATTGCAGTATTACCTTAACCATACTACAAACTTGCCATATAAACTTTTTGCTTTGTTATATTGCTATGCTTAATACAATATCATTGTTAAAATTAAATAAAACCACATTATCCAATTGGGTCCCTTGCTTGCCCATACAAAAGCAGTCTACACTATCACCAAAAGTTTTATTCAGAAACAATGAGAAAATGTTTTTTCTTTGTCTACAATAAACCATGATCACAAACTTTAATTGCAATCCAAATTTCGAGAGACCTAAATTTGAGTGTGTTTAATTAATTTTATGAAATAATAAAGATAAATAATGTAGAAAATATAAGAGGGAGTATGAAGTCACATCACTTGCCATTAGAGAAACGATACTTTTTGGTGACCACATCCTTCGCTAACACAAATTATCGAAATTTCTGAATAGTAAAGACTTGTTCGTCCCTATTTTCTTGACTGGTCTTTCTTGTACTCTTCTTCCCACAGTTTTGTGAAGATAAATATGGACAAGAATCAAAAGAACTTTTGGTATTACATTATAAAAATATCCAAGCATAGAAAGTTCAAAGACTTTTTTTTTGTTAAAGAAGTTCAAAGATTGTTATCTTCGTTTATCAAGATTTAGATTAAATAGAGTGATTTTATAATCCAAAGGGTTTTAGACTTGTAAATCGCATCTATCCTAGTGGCATGCGGTAAGTCCACTTAAGGCAGCACATTTGCATAACCCGAGATCGAGTCTGTATGCCTACATTATGTAGAAATTTGGCTATTGGGCCGGTCAATTGTGGTCCAATATAATTTGCCGTTGACAAAAAAAGGGTTTTTAGACTTGAATCTCCTCTTTGGAAGAGATTTAGATGGGCTCTTTTGGTTTCCAATTTTGTTTGAAAATTAAGGCTATATTTCAGCTAATTTGAAAAAAATTAAGGCCCATATTTTTGCACAAAAACAGCAATAATTTATAGTTTGGTTCAAGATATGACGCGTTACAATTTTGTTCTTGTGTTTTTTCTTGAAGGGTAAAACAAAGTGAAGTAAAGGTGTTTGTTTGTTTAAAATTGATAAAGTGAGTCTTGATATGAACAGAAATGTCCGTTTAATGTGAACGCGTAGACTGTTCATTATTGCCAAATCAAAATAAAGATTCTAATGAGTTTGGTTTTAATTAAGGAACACCCCATTGGGCTAAATCATTAGCTAATTAGGTATATTTTAAAGTAAATTAATTTTAGTTTTAGGTAAACGTTTATCATCTTCTCCTACTCGTTGACAATTGAAAACTACTTTAAGTCTCACGAAAAAATCAATGCTTAATTAATTACGAGTGGTACTATAAAGAATGAATCAAAAATTATGTTTTTATATCCGCATGTTTATCAAGATTGAATATGTTCAAGTTTTGGTATCCGTACGCGGTTAGAGTTGGTGATAGAGATTACAAAATTCAATAGGTTTTCTAGGTTAAATAAAAGTACATTTTACGCCAAACCTATTAGATGAATGTCTAATTCTCTCGAACAATATACATACGAAGAGATCTGTCATTTAATAATGTTATAAATATAAGATTCGATCATATGATGTTATGTCATGCTTTTTTATAAAGAAATTATCCTATTATATAAAGTTGAGTTCAAAAGTTGAATTCAACGATCCAAAATCTTATTATGTAAAGTTGGATTTAAAAAGTTTGTGATTTACGAAATTTTTTCACTTGTAAAATCTAACAATCCAAAATTTTATAGTACCTATAATTAAAGTTGGGTTTCAAAAATTAGAAATTAATAGGATTATTTTATTTATCGAATCTTATTATATGAAGTTGAATCTCAAAGTTAGTAATCCAACAAACTTATAAATTCCAAAACATTATTCAAATATTAAGTTTTATTCTATAAAAATAAACCCGTGCACATTTTAAAATATTTTAGTAATGTAATATAATTGAATTTAAGTTTTAAGTTTTCAACTAACATGGTCAGCAAGTGGCATTTACTCTAGCGGCAGGTGATAAGTCCACAAAAAGCATGTACATTTACATATTCTAGGATCGAATCCACCTCCGCTTGCATTTGTAAGAAATTGGCTAATAGACCGGCATTTTGTGGCCCAAAGTTAACAAAAAAAACTACGCGGTCCTGACCAAGAACATTCAACATTACGGAAGAGATATTGTTGTCAACGTGACCTGGACTAATTGAATAGAAGGCCCATAAAAATGTAATGATCAGTGGCCCTTAAGCCCCAATATTTAGTATAAGTTTCTTTCTGCCAGATTAGGGTTTTTTTTGGT
>JAKUCM010003144.1:0-102205 GCA_023374145.1 Lepidium sativum
GAGAGAGAGAGAGAATATGTCTGCAACAACATTAATCAGCCCCTTTTTTTGTCCGACGTAACTGTCAAACGATTGCCTAATTTTAGCTGCAAACCATTCTTTAACCTATCCACAAAACAAGCCCACAACTCATTTTTCTCTAAAATATCCCAAACTATCATATATATCATATTACCTGCATCACGTCCTACAACAACTAGAATCTCACCCTTGAATTTCCATTTTAAAAGGGCATCATCAAGAACTATTATCAGTCGACAACATTGCTTCCAAGTCTCACACAAAGATTCAAAACAAATATAAAACTTGTCAAAAACTTGCTTATCATTGTCACAAGGAATTGTAACGATCTTTGTTGTCGTGTTTTTGTTATATCTCCTAAATCTCATCTTCATAATCCCACAACTTTGCAAATTGTTCTTGTTGGGTTTCTATAACCATGTCCAAAACTATTCTCCTAATGAAATTCCATTTCGAGGCTGGGATTTTGTATCGAATCATTATCTTATCCTTAATATCTCTCCACTTTTAACTTGCTTCATCTTGGAATAAATGAGTAACCGTTCTCTGTTTTAACATCTTAGCTTTATGGTCTTTAGGTGGTTATGTGAATCAACACACATCTTCACCATCCTTATCCCTTTTGTTTTTCCATTGAACAATAGATCTTCCAATCATAATTTTTATTTGTACAAATCGCTCCAAGCTCTGTTTTTTCCCACCTACAAAGCTAAAGTCGTAGTTAGTCTTCAGAACATATTGCAGCAATTGATCATTAAATTCTTCCCGACTCTTAAAATTTTGTTTTAACCACAAGTATAAGGCTGATCTTTCTGATAACTCTTCTTCAAACCCTAAGTTTTGATTCGATTAAAATCCTCCCATTCGTCATTAGTGTCAACAGCAGGTTCTGAATGATGAACATCTACACATTGCCTCTCAAATTCTGTTGCAACAACTTCATCCTCAATTTCTCTATTTTCACAATCGTCACTTCTCCTAACAACATCATGTTCAACGCTCTCTTGTACTCTATCTTCAACGTATCCTATGAGCTTGCTCAAAAAGTTTCCTAAATTGTGGATCATTACCTTATTCTTCTATTATATCTTCTTTTACTCCATCACCATATTCGTCATCGATTCTGTCACCATTTACTTCACCATCCTCTCCCTCCAAATTTAATTCATCACCATTCTTTTGTTACAGATGCATGTCCAACTAAAATGCAAGACAAAAAATTAGTAACACAATTTCATAAAAAATCTAAAGAAAATTGTAAAACTAATGAGCTACAACTAATAGTTAATTATAAACAAAAAAGAACTGAAACCCCAACTCAAAATGACAACTAATTACAACCATTTTGTTATCAAAAAATGGAGTCAAAGTTTTGATTAAATGAAAGTTATAGTCTAAGGAATGATCTAAAATATGTTTTTCATCCATTTGGAGAATTTAAGCTATAAAACCTTATCGATTTAATAATTATTTGTTGACAAAAATAATTAAAATATAGAAATTACAATTTTTTTATCACAACATATATTCAAAAATAATTTTATTTATTTGATAAATTGAATTATAAAAATCAATTATAAATCTCTTGTTTTTATTATGCCAGACCACACTCTTGACCTCTGATCGAGCTACAATGCAAAAAAATAAGTTTCATAAAAAATTTATAACTACTAGTATTAATTACAATTATTTATTGGTCTAAATTACTAATTGAGATTTTTCCATTTTAATTGACCTTATAATTCATTGTTGGCCAAATAAGTATGCAATCGTTTTTTTTGGGTCGGATGAATCACAATAGTTTATTAGTTACAAAAAGTTAATTTGATTGTTAGTTTAATTTTTTGTTTTCCTCTGATTAGTATTAAAAGGAGAAATTATATAACCACTAATAAAAGAAATCGGTTTAGAACTAAAGGTAGCAAAAAATGTTGAAATCTCTAGAACGTAACACCAAATAGGGAAACAAAAACTAATGGTAACTAGATATTGTTCTAAAGATTATTCTTACTTGAAATTTGGTAGATTTCTGAATTGGAGAATGGGTTTATTCCAGAGTATTGAAACCTCAAAAGAGCGGGGATGACCACCAGCAAAACTGCCACCCAAAATCGATCGGTAAAAGACGTAGAGCGATCGGTAATAGGCTAGGAAAAAAACACCACACATTATAAAAGAATGATGAAATTGGAATAATGTATCGATAGAGACCAAAGTCACAACTTGATACAGAGGACACCAGCGAGAAACAAAAACAAAACCAGCCAAATGTTCCAACAAAGACCACTACCATCTAAGTCTCTCTATGAATTCACTTTTACGAGGACTCCTTTCGATAGCTCTAAACACTAAAAAATAACGATACAACGAAACTGATGTTTTGTATGATATCGGCGATTACAATCCTATACCTCACAAGAGAGAACCAATAATTGTTAATTTACCTTTTAATTTACATTATACCTTCCTAAAAATATTTTTTGAAAAATATTTAAATTTCAAAAATAATATTTAAAATATCATACATATATCAGTTTTTCACAAAACTACGATTAGTGAATATTTAGATAGTTACAAAAAGTGGTAGTCAATTTTCTAATTTTCAGTTTAGTCCAATTCAATATATCGATTTTGATCTAATATTTATGTGTTAATGTAAGCTCAACAACTTTTTGTTTATTGTATGAATAAACGATATTTGATGTATTTTCTTACAAGTTTTAAAGGAATATGCCATAATAATTTTTTTAAAGTGGCAATGATTCCTACTTTAAACTTTAAATAATTTTCTCATATAATAAACCTCCAACATGGTTAACTTGGTGATTTAAACACCTAAAGTATTATTTTTGTGTTCAACCCCACAAAGCTTCATCTCTAAAAATAATTCTATTTTAAAAAATTAAAAAATTCTTTTAAAATTCTTAAAAAAGAAAATAAAAAACTATCAATTCTATAAAAAAATTCATAAAATATTAAACTTAAAATTAATCATTAAGATATATTTTAAAATGAAGATTAAAATAATCAAAATAATTTAAAAATTCATATATAAATCAAAAAATAGTTCAAAAATTCTTGAATAAAAAAAGTAAAAATTATATTTAAAGATTTTACCCTTTTTATTAAAAAAAGTCTCATATAATTTAAAAAATTTGAAAAACTCCAAAAGATGTATTTAATTATTACAAACTTTTTCCTACATCTATATTTTGATATTTAACGATGGACAATTTTCTATGTGTATTTGTTTCTAAAAGAATAAATTCTTTTAATAATAATTCTTAGTTTTTTATTCAAGATTTTTTTATTTTTAGTGGATTTTTATTCAATATTTTGTAATTATTTTGATTTTAAAATTTTAAATTTTAAATAATATATATTGCTGATTATTTGTGAGTTTAATATGTTTTAATCCCTAATGCGTGAGCCTTAGTTTTAATAAATTTGGATTTCCAGAGGTATACATGTGTGTGTTTTGCGTGCATTTGTATTTAAAGAAATCAAAGGTTTCAATTTATTCAGATTTATTAAACTAGGAGATTGACAGGGTTACGCCTGGATTTTTGTTTAGAAACATTTATGTGTAGTTTATTTATCGGATAACTTGTCAAATTTTGTGATTTGTGTTGTATTTCTGGAATGAAATGTATGTGAATCAGAAATGGACAATTTTATTATTATTTGGAATAGTAAAATTAAAGATATGTTACCCTACATATTGGACAATTTTTATTTGTGTTAAGCCAACTTATTATGCAATCATGGTGGTAAATGTGGTTGCATGCTAGATTATTAATGGCATCTCGTCCTTTGAATGTTTGAAGGCAAATAGTGTAATTTTTCAGTATTCTCATCAGCAGTGACATTTATTTTAGTGAATTTTAATAGGGCAACGACCAAATCTGTGTCTATTCTTGATCGAGTTTGGTAGTTGTAATATTTAATGTTGAAATATATTGTTATATTGTTACCTGTTTCCAAATATGTAGATATGTCAACATCAGTTATGTATTCCATGAAGTTGTCAATCATATTGGTTGCTTTTGTATCTTCTATGTCATGGTATGTTAGGAAGTAATGAAGATTATGTGTCAAGGTGGTCCATGATACAGGTGTTCCGCTTCTTTGGAAAGAAATTTTTATAACAATATTACTCTGTTGTGTGAGTGGTCTTTTGATGTTGAGATAAGTTTCACTTCGCATATGAATGTTAGGAAGACGACCTTCAAATGAGAAAGAGTATGTGAGAGGAAGCGGATTTGGTGTCCAAACCAAGATTGGAAAGGTTGTAACTGGACGTGCATATAAAACATAATAAGTAATATGGATATCAAGCTAACTCTATAATATAAACAATTCATCTAAGTTCAAAACATAGACAAAATTAATCAAAAACTATGTTATTAGGCATTGTCCCCGAAGATAAAATTGTGTCTTGCAAACTCTACATCAAGTCTCTTTTTTGCTGTCTGAGTTAACTTCCAAAGATTAAGCATTTCATGTTGTTCTTCACGCTCCTTTAAAAGCTTCTCACATGGTTTGCAAATAGAAATTTATTAAATGGAAAGAAAGGGCACTGGTCACCAAAAAATCTATTACAATCCAACAACGATGATAGGTCAGCTTCTATCAAACACAAACAAAATAAATGATTTCTTTACCTCTGATTATAAATACCAAAAGCATTAAGGAATTACATAACTCTATATCTATAATTCGAGATGGAGAGATAATGTATGTAGGGAACACAAAATGAAAAATACATAGATAGAACCTCAAACTACATAGAGTCAATGGAGCCGAATCAAACCGAAGAGAGAGATGATATCATCATCAAACGTATTTATAGGCATCATCATGGACTCCAAATCTGATGCCCCTAAGGAAGGGGGAAAGTTACTAAAATAAGAGAAAGAGCATACAAACTGAATAGAAGGAAGAGAGTCATAAAAGGTAATACGTTTAGGAATTAAAAGCTAGGGCAATAAAGTAGTAGAATCGTGTGGAAGGTAATTTTAGAAGGACGATTCAGACTGAGAAAAATACGATGACATGGCAGATTTGTAGAAGAAGAAAATATGATGATGTGGGTATTCTAAATTGAGACAATAGCGAGACAATAGCTGCATCCATAGAGGGGTGATTACTTTTGTACGCATTTTGAAGGGAGAAGGTGGTTGTGTACTTGTCATTTGTTGATTTGGAGGTGGTATTTATAGGAGTAAGACGTATTGAATGTGAGAGAGTGGGGGAGATGAAGGTTGTGGGTAAGTAATTGTGTGTAGTAATTTGTATTTTAAAGGTTATTAATATACAAAGATATAGCAGCAAAGATGTTACAACATTTTGGGAACGTGGAAATAAGATGAATCTTTTTTTGAAAATACTCAATACTCAATGAGCCATTTTTAATGGACTAATCATTTTGAATCAATTTGCAAATCATTACTAATGAGCGTTTGAAAATTATTTGGATCCATTATAAATCTTCAAAATAGCCCATTAAAAGAATCATACATGGATGAAGGGGATGCTAATGTGTCACAATTTTAGAAAGGAACAATGCTGATGTGGATGGCCTAAAAGGCCTTAAAACCTTTTTTTTATTAGTATATATATATATATATATATATTAAGATTGCATTTCAATAATTATAAGATATCAGTAATACCAAATTCTTTACTTAATTTGGATTTTAGATATCTCTATTTAACAGAAAACAATTATGACATCATCTTATTCGCATGCCAATGTCTATAAATAATAAAAACGATGTCATTGATTAAAATTGATCAGAAGTTTTCGTCAAAAACTTTGTGTAACCACGAAGACAAAAACAATTTAGCGTCAGTGTTGCCGTCACAGCAAGTTAGTCTTACATACGCTCAGATCACTGGCAGGAATATGATGGATTCTGCCGGAAAGATTGAGACTTTCGTCAATTCATTGAGGGATTTGTCCCTGACACGTGTCAGAACATCCTCCTCTGATAACGAGACAAGCTTGTGGAATGTAAGTTATTAACATCTCTTTACACAATTTGAATATATTGTTAGTTTTTATCTATTATCAAAATTCACTTCTAACATTTAAAAGTTTCAATCTCTCTTTTCATTAAAACTTAACTCTGAAAATCAGCTATATTTACAACCAATTAAGTGATTTAGCTAAGGGATCTTATGAACGAGACTTTAAGAAATTTAATAATCCCCCTCAAAATAGAGTATATGGAAATAACACTCATCTTGCCCAAAAGAAACTTGAATTGACTTGGATACAATGGTTTGGTTAGGAGATCCGCAATTTGAAGGTCGGTTCTCACATGAGAGAGCCTCAAAATACCCTTGTCAATCCTCTCACGAGTTGTGTGGCAGTCCATCTCTATGTTTTTGGTGCGTTCATGATAGACAAGATTTTTGGAGATGTGTATTGCAGCCATGTTATCACAAAACATTGCGGCTGGTGCTGGTGGCTTTACTTTGAAGTCGTTGAAGAGTTTCAGTAACCATTCAAGCTCACATACTGCAATTGCCATGCTCCTATATTCTGCTTCAGCTGAGGATCTAGAGACATCTCCTGTTTCTTTGATTTCCATGAGATCAGCGAGTCTCTAATGAAAATACATATCCAGTGACAGATTTTCTTGTATCTGGGCATGAGCCCCAATCTGCATCTGCATATATCTTAATGCCAAGAGATGGAGTTGAAGAGTAGAATAAACCATGACCTGCAGTTCCTTTGATGTATCGCAACATTAGTTTCATCAGTGTTTCAAAGTGTGGAGTGCCAGGACTAGATGAAAACTGAGCAAGACACGAAGGTTGAAACTAGTTTTTAGTTGATCCTTCAATTGTTCAGCAGCTTTTATGACATCACTCGCTACAACTATGTCATCAACATAAACTAGAGCAGCCACAAATATTGAATCAATGATTTTAGTGAAGAGAGTGTAATCAGAACCTGATTTATCATATCCGTGGTTGATTAAGGTTTCTGAGAATTTGAGATACCATTGGCAAGATGCCTGTTTTAACACATACAAGGATTTCCAAAATTTGCAGACTACATTCTCTGGGAGAATGTCCCCCTCCTTTGGAATATATCCTGGTGGCAGATTCATGTATATTTCTTTTCTAGATCTTCGTTCAGAATCACATTTGATATGTCTAATTGGGACAGATGCCATCAGAGTTAAAGAAAATAGTAACTTTATGGAGGAGAGTTTTGCTACAGGCGAGTACGTATCAACGTAATCCAGACCTTCTTTCTGGGTGTATCCCTTTGCGACCAACCGAGCTTTGTGCCTTTCTTTAGTCCCATCTGCATGGTACTTCACTTTGTAGAGCCATTTACAACCGATAGCATATTTTCCATCAGGCAGATTCATCACAACTTCATCACCCAAAATGTTTTATGTGGCGTTGGATTTTGATGTATCATCTGCATGTGGAAGTTCTGATGTTAATGAAGTTTGGTCAACAATTTCAAATACTTTGGAACTGTGGTCATCACTCTGTTGGCTTGCAAATGGAGAACTGTCTTCATAGAAGATCATATTCCTGGATATGAAGACAATGTTAGATTCGATATATAACAGCTTGAATCCTTTGTAGCCAGTTGGGTGTCCCAAGAATGCACATGCTTTGGCTCTAGGGGAGAATTTATAACGACCAACACGAGATGTAGAAGCATAAGAGAGACATCCAAATGTCTTGAGATAGTGGTAATCTGGAACTTTGTTCATCAGAAGCTCAAAAGGGGATTTGCCATCTAAGTTAGGACTCGACAATCTGTTTATGAGGAAAACAACCATCATCAAGCATTCACTCCAGTATTGCATAGGTATGTTCGACTGAAACATGAGGGCTCGAGCTACATTAAGGAGGTGTTGATGTTTCCGCTCCACTACAGAATTTTGTTGAGGACATGAATGGAATGATATAGTGCCCTTCTCTCTGTAATACTCAGTGAAGTTGAACTCAACTGCATTATCTGAGCTTATTGCTTTTAACTTCACCTCAAACTATTTCTCAATCATCGCAACAAATCCAGGAAATATCCATGTTACGTCTAACTTCTGCTAAGTAGATAACCCCATGTGGCTCTTGAAAAATCATCAATTATAGTAAGAAAATATTTGTAACCATCGTAATAAGCAGTCATAGATGGACCCTAAGTGTCAATCTAAACTAAATCAAAAGATTTATTGGATCTGTTTTGTCTTGATTGAAATGTCAAATGTCTTTGCTTGGCTAAATGGCAAGTTTTACAATGAAAAGAATTGATGTCACCACGTTTACGAAAAGAAACAGACAAAGGAGTACACAGAGATTCTATGACTTGAAAAGAAAGGTGTCTCGATCTGTGATGCCATGTATTGAGGTCCAGATTGACAATATTGCATATAGAACCCGCTGATTCCATGTCCAGAAAGTACAGATGTGACTGCAGATTACCTGTTCTAATCATCAATTCCTTTGTAAGATCCTATATGATGCAACGTTTTGAGTCAAACCAAAAACCAAAGTTGTTGTGCTTAGTCATGGCACTGACACTAAGGAGATGAAACTTGAATTGAGGAATGTATAACACATCAGTGAAAATAAGGTTGTCACTCAGTTGTAATGTGCATATACCACTGATTTAAATTGCTAAACATGTATGCAACTTAACAGTGGTGTTGTATAGGGAATTAAGTTCCACAAACAAGTGTTTGTCAAACGAAACATGGTGTGTAGCACCTATATCAATCACCCACTTATTCATGCTTATGACATTTTTAGAGGCCAAATAGAAATATGGTTTATTTTCTCCAAACAATGCACAAGAAATATAGGGATAGAAGGTACCAATGACTTGAGAGGTACTTGTTGTGTTACTTGTACTTGCACCACCTGCAGCTTCTAGTGTTGTAGCAGTTTGAGGCTGTAATTTGTTGGTTAAGAGAGTTGTTGGATTTGGTCTCTACTTAGGTCAGAAGGAGTCTCGGTGATTGAGCTTTACTCTGTCACTGCTAGGTTTGTGGAAATAGGTGCATTGGCACGTTGAGAGCTCCTCTGGTTCTTTGGTTTCCAACTGATTGGATATCTCACAGTCTTGTAGCATCGATCCATAATATAACCTGTCAATCCGAAATAGCTGCAAGAAGGTCTAGGCTTCTGAATACCATTGTCATTTTTGACCAAAAATGTAGAAGGGTTTTGATAGGATGTGGATATTTTCCTCTATCCTTCATCTTGGTCGAGCATATTTTATATGTCAGAGATGGATGGTCGAGGTTTCATGTTCAGGATTTGGCTTCTCACTGAACCGAATTCATCATTGAGACCCATGAGAAACTGCACAATCCGAGAGGTTTCTTGATCTTCTATGAATTTCATCACTTGAGAGCATCTGCAACCATCATTCTCCAAGATGTTCTTAGTACAAGCTTGTTGTTCCCATATAGTGACCATTCGAGTGTAGTAATCAGAAAGATTCATGGAACCTTGGCGTATATTGCTAATTTCTTGATCTAGATTGTAAATTTGAGGAAGGTTACTTTTGTGGAATCGTTTATAGAGATCTGACCAAATGTCGGCTGAGTCATTGAAGTATAGGATGCTTGCATAGATCTGCTTTGAGACGACATTGAGAATCCAATCTTTAACCATATTATTACATCGACACCAAATCTTGTAAAGGGGATCTGATTCAAGAGGTTTCAGAAGAGAGCCATTGACAAAATCAGTCTTGTTCTTGGCTTCGAGACTAGTTTCATCGATATGATCCACGAGTTATAGTTCTCTCCAATAAGAATCTCATAGACAATTGACATACCAGGATGATCTCCATAGTGAAGAAAATAGGGGTTATGGGTACTGTCAATCAAATCCACCATTATCAACAGTTGATGAGTTTGCGATCTTGAAATATGATCTCGATGAAATGAATCATGAACACTCTGGGATTCACCATCAGAGTCACGATCTTGAATCATTCGATTCCTAAGCTTTTTGGCTTTTCTCACCATTATGGCAGATGCGAAATCAATGAGGAGGAAGCAAGAGAAATAAGTTGAAGAAGAAACGAATGGCGGAGGATGCAGCGATCGGAAGAAGCAACGAACGGAACCTTAAATCGGAAAAAATAGAGAGATAACGGAAGAAGTTGCTCTTATATCAATTTAGAAGTTTTAATCTTTCTTTTTATTAAAACGGAACTCTGAAAACAATGTACATCAGCTATATATACAACCAATTAAGTGCCTTAGGGCTCTTATGAAAGAGACTTTGAGAAATTTAATATCAACCTACAGTTTTACATACATTTTCCATTATTGAGGCTACATAATTAATTTGATATGTGAATGTTCGATAAATATTCATATTGAGCATTTGTTAGGTTTATCAAGATTAACCTTGATACAATGGTGGACCCATTCGTAAGCAAGGGTGGTCATTTCACACACCAAAAATATTTAGACTCATCTTAATGTTAAAACTTTTTTAGTAAATTTGGTATTTTTATAGGTATTTGTCATTCCTAAACGAATATGAATCCTTCACTCTGACACTTTTTTATTTTAATGTTTTAGATATACTTATAGATTTTTGCTATTATTTTGAAAATTATTATCAGTTTTTTAGATAATTTTACTATATATTTTTAAGAAAGTGTTGACCTAGGTTTCTTAGCTAATGAATATATATTTGGAGTTCGACTTCACCTCACTGCATGTGAAGGTTAATAAATAAGGAGTTATAGAAATAAGTTTAAGTTATAGATCAAGTCTTGCATATCCGCTTGTGCCTCGATAAAAAAAACATATCTTATATAAAATCTATGATTTATTTATCTATGGATAAGTATGAATGTTAGATGGACTAGCACATCTTTCATAATACTTTTAAATATAAAAAAGATATGTTCACGTATAAAGCTCCCTTAAAATTAGAATTTAAAAAGTTGTTTATGGACAAAATAATGAGTGAGGTAGAAGGGAAAGAAATTACAATGTTTCTTGATTACGATTGAACTTTCTCGCTAATCACTGAAGATCACGATAGAGCTTACATAACCGATGAGGTTTTTCTTCAACTTGCTTCCTCATGTTTTTTTTCTTACATTTGTGTTGAGTACTGGAGGATCGATGTGTTGGCGAGGAAGAAGGCTATGCAAATCGGTTATGAAGAATTGGTTTAAATTACCTTTTAGTTTTTGTTTCAAATGAACCGGTTTGGTCTTCTGTAAATCGGTTCAATTCAAGCTGTGTATATAGGAACATTTGAGCCTAAGAAACGGGGGCTCTTTTTTGGAGATTGAAAACATTTTGGTCAAGAAGAGTTTTTACATGGTATCAAAGTTTCGATTGTGAGTCTCTTGAACTCA
The DNA here is from genome assembly GCA_023374145.1 of Lepidium sativum. Classification (NCBI taxonomy): domain Eukaryota; kingdom Viridiplantae; phylum Streptophyta; class Magnoliopsida; order Brassicales; family Brassicaceae; genus Lepidium; species Lepidium sativum. The sequence continues at coordinate 11,396 of JAKUCM010003144.1, forward strand.
ATACTTGATTCGCCTAGAATGTTTCTTCCTCTTCTTCCATGTTCCTTTCTATGGTGGAAGGTGAAGACCTGAAAGCCGGAGCGATGATCCTGAAAATGCTGGTGGTGTCTCCGTATGTGTTTTTGGCGTTTGACAATATAGGAGCTCTCATTTCTCCGATTATGTTGAACAAAGAGAATTACAACGAATCGCCGGTGGAATTCTTGAACGCTTTGCAAGCAAAAAGGAAGATCGATTTTATCAATGGATGCTTGAGTAAACCTTCGTCATTATATCCAGATTTTAGAATTGGCAAACGGTAAATTCTGTGATTGTAGGTTGGATTCGTGCGTCTATAGAGCCAAAAGTGAAATCTACAGTGACTTTCATCTCGGATGCTACACAACTCTAGATTGAACTCAAGTAACATTTTTCGGTTGGTAATACTGTTCGAGTTCATCAAATTAGGGAACAAATTGTTTCTTGTAAACAGAATGGAAAGTTGGTTATCGATTACTATGGGAGATTGTGTTCTTTGTGGGAAGAATTGCAGATGTATAGACCTCTTCCCTTGTGTTCGTGCGGTGCTAATGCTGAGATTTCAAAAGAAAGAGAAGAAGAAAAGCTTCATCAATTTGTTATGGATCTTGATGAAGCTAAATTTGGTAATTTTTGTACTACTATAACAGGTTCAGATACTTTGCCAAGCATCGTAGAAGCTTACTCCATAATAATTTGTGAGTAGAGGCGTATGTTGTCATCTCAAGATTGGGATTATCAGCAAAATGTTGTTGGATTCGTATCTTGGAGTGAAAATAGAATGGGTAACTAGTCAGATCAACAAAAATTTGCTATAAGTGACTCAATCTTGGGTGGTGCTCGGGTGTCTTCTTGTTCTCACTGGGGAAGAATTGGACATGAAGTCTCTTCATGTAGGCATATCGTTGGTTTTCCTGAGTGGTGGGTTAACCGTGACGCAAAGCAGGATCGAAGCAAGTTTGTTGGTAAAAAGAAGAATCAAGGTGTTTCTCGTGACAAGAGACAGATGACTGATGCACGTAATGCTCATGCTACGAGCTACAATAGTTATGTGTTTCCTGAGGTTTTAGGTAAAGAAAGGCTCGGTGATGTAATCATTGACACAAGAGCATCACACCATATGACATGACATCTCTCTTTTCTTCAGAATCTGCAGAAAATTGCACCATGTGCAATAGTTTTTGCCGCAAGACTTTTGCTGCTAATGTGTGCACTCTAACTCTTTCTCCTATTATTTCATTGTCTAATGTTTTGTTCGTTCCATCTCTTAATTGTACTTTAGTGTATGTGTCTAAGTTGTTGAAGGAAACTGAATATGTAGCTATGTTTACTGATGATGTATGTGTTATACAAGATCGTTTCTTGAAGACAATGATTGGGACATGTAAAGAACAAGATGGTGTGTACTGCTTTAGTATGTATTCTGTAAATATTCACTCTGCTAAAGTAGAACAAGATGGTGAACTATAGCACATACGTTTGGGACATCCTTCTCCATCAACTCTTTCTCGTTTGCCTCTTCTTTCACATAAATATGTTTCTTTTTCTTCTTTGCATTTGTGTGATGTATGTCTTAGGTCGAAACAAACTAGATCTATGTTCCCAAATAGTGTTAATAAAGCTGACGATTTGCTCTCTTTGATCCATTGCAATGTATGGGGGCCTTATAAAGTACTTGCTTCTTTTGGTGCTGTTTATTTTTTGACAATTGTTGATGATTGCTCTCGTGCAATTTTGGACTCATTCTCGTAGGGATAAGTTTAGTGAACAAAGAATACTGTGTGTCTTTGTGGATTACCTTTTTGGTCAAAAAGGTTAGAGAGTGTATGACATTGATAATGACAAGTTTGTTGTTTCTTGTGATGCTATCTTTCGTGAAGACATTTACCCCTTTGCAGATCCATCAATTCTCAGTAAAGTTTCAGTTTCTCTTGACTATGTTTCAGATTTAGATTGGACTCCTAACAAGACCAGTGATGACAGGGGGGTTTTGTGGATGATGTAACAAAAGAGAACGAAGTTCTTTGTTTTGTTGACACCACATCTACTTTGCCTGATACAACCATTTACGTTGCAAGTATATCCTATGAAAACAGTGATGTACCTATTTTTAATGCTGAGAACATTTCAGGTGGAACTACAAGTGTTGAATGGGCTATCACATATCTAGTTCTCGAGCCAATAAATTCCTCTGGTGCTTCTTATTTGTCGCACTTCTTCTAGAGCTCAACGACCTTCTGTTAGATTAAAAGATTACTATCAATATGCTGCTAAATGTGAACCTACTGTGTCTATATCCTTTAACAAGTTTTATTTCTGATGAAAAGTTTTCATCTTCACACAGGGCTTACTTAACCAAGATATTGGAAACAGTGGAACCAAATCATTTCTTCACGGTGACTTGGAAGAGGAAGTGTACGTGAAGCTTCCTCCGGGATTTCGACACTTGCATCCAAATAAAGTGTGCATATTAAGAAAGTCTCTTTACAAATTAAAGCAAATTCCTCGTTGTTGGTTCAAAAAGTTATCTGACTCACTGCTGCAGTTTGGTTTTAAACAATCTTATGATGACTACTCCTTCTCGTACGCGAAAAATGGAAAAGAGATTAGAGTGTTGGTTTATGTAGATGATCTTCTTATAACGAGGAGTGATAGTTATTTTGTGCAGCGTTTTAAGGACTACTTGAGGAGCTGTTTCTCAATGAAAGATATCGGGAAATTAAAGTATTTCTTAGGGATCGAAGTGATTAGAGGAAGTGATGGATTTTTTCTCTCTCAGAGAAAATATGCTATTGACATTGTTTCAGACAGTGGATATCTTGGATCGAAACCAGTCGGGACTCCTCTAGAGAAAAATCACAAACTTGCAGAAGATGATGGCCTTTTACTGACTGATCCTAGTAAATTTTGAAGACTGGTTGGTCGCCTCATTTACTTCACCAACACAAGACCCGACTATAACTATTTGGTTCATGTTTTGTCTCAATTTATGCAGAATCCAAGAGAAGCTCATTGGTCTGCAGCGTTGAGAGTAGTTAGATATCTAAAAGGTTCTCCTCGAAATGGAATAATGTTGAGTTATGCTACAGATTTTTCATTAATAGTGTGGTGCGATTCCGATTAGGCCTCATGTTCTCTAGCTCGTCGGTCATTGAGCGCATACATTGTGTCACATTCATCCGCATGGGTTGAATACATAGCCATGGCGACAACTCTTCGGAAAATCAAGTGGTTTCCGAGACTTTTAACATAGCTTGGCATTGACCATCCTGAGCCGGTGAAGTTTTCTGTGATAGTAAGGCAACTATTCATATATGAACCAATCTTGTTTTTCACAAATTCACAAAGCATATCGAAACAGAGGACTAATCTGTTCGAGATGCAGTACGAGACAGATTAATTAGTCTTCACCATGTTCGAACAATAGAGCAACTGGTGGACATTATGACGAAGGTTTTGGGTTTGGAGCAATTTCACTTTCTCTTAGCCAAGTTGGACGTCTCCAACGTTCACACTCCAACGTGAGGGGGAGTATTGGAGGATCGAAGTATTGGGGAAGAAGAAGACTCTGTAAATCAGTTATGAAGAATTGGTTTAAATTGATTTTTAGTTTTTGTTTCAATTGAACCGGTTTGGACTTATGTAAATCGGTTCAATTCAAGCTCTGTATATAGGAATATTTGAGCCTAAAAAACGGGGGCTCTTTTTTGGAGATCGAAAACATTTTGGTCAAGAAGAGTTAATACATTGAGTTTAGTTATTGAATTGGTTGAATAATATTTATAGATGCGAGAAGTTGCGAAGAAAGTGGCTATTCATTTCTAGACAGCCATCATCAGGAAAGGAGTACTGACAAAGTTCTAATTTATATGACATTTAATATTTAATTTCGGTATGACTAATGATTCATGAAATATGCTTTATGACTTTTGTGAAACTCGCCGGAATTCATTACGCCGGGAGCCATGGCATGGATATTAAGGGTCCAAATACCAATCAGATTATGTATTTGTCTATTTTTTCTAAAACTAATATACAGATTTTTTTTTAATTAGAATTTGTGATTTATGAGAGCATTACAGGGTAGCCTAGAAGTGATGTATCAAGTGACTATTCACCGATGATCAACGAGGTAGTTTTGTCATTTTAAATTTATGATCTTATGTGATATGTCAAATTGTAACAAACTAATGACAAGAATTTGTATAGTTCAATAAAACAATAACAGGTGGTTAGAATTTTAAAGGAAAAGACAAAAGCAATACCTGGAGCTACAGTAGAACACAACAAGTTTTGTCTTTCCGTACATTTCCGTCGGGTTGATGAGAAGGTGAAAAACAAATAAACTATTTACAAAACCAAACAAATAAACTATTTTCATTTTTAATAAAAATATGATTATGGTCAAATAGGGATGGGCTGAATTAGCGGAGCAAGTGAGGTTGGTTCTCATTGATTATCCCAAATTGAGAATGACACCAGGCAGAAAGGTGACATTTTACTATTAAAACTAATCAAATGTTAATATGTCGTTTAGTTGATTAATCTCTATAATATTAAATTAATTGGGTAAAACCAGGTATTAGAACTCCGACCTTCCATCCAATGGGACAAGGGAAAGGCCCTCGGATTTTTGCTAAACTCATTAGGTTCTCCTATCTCTCTTTTTGTTATGTTCTTTAATATTTAACTTTCATACTTCACACTTTTATTGGTTATGTTTAACAATTTGTTTGGTTTAATTAAAACAGGAATAGCAAAATCTAAAGATGTTTTACCCATTTACATTGATGATCATATCGACCAAGATGCAATTAATATTTTATAGGTTTTATGTGGAAGGGGACAAAGTTTTGGGATTATCGTCTCAAAAACTCCAAAGCAAACCTACGCTTCTTACTCTCTTCAAGAAAAATTATTTCAGAAAAGCAATTTATCAATGAAAATTATATTTATTATACTAACTGAAACGACATAATGGCGCCATGCAATTGCAGGTTAAAGAATTTCTAAAGCGTTTGGTAGAGTGGAATAAACAAACACTTATTTTGTAGAAGACGTGATTCACAAGATCGATGAAGTTTCCGGTTCTCATTGTAATATATGAGACTCTTAGCAAAATAATATTGAGACCTTCATTTTAAATTTCTTAGTTATTAATTTCATTTATTATGATGAAAAATATTAGATTCACGAATTAAGTCTTCATAATATATATTTAAATGAATTTGACTCATAAAATAATCCTTTTCTGAACTCTTTTGGACCCTAACTATATTTCTTCTTCTATATTCTTACTTTAGAACACTGGCGAATATAAATATACATTACCATAAATGCTAGTTGTGATATATATATAGTTTTTAACTTATTTCTTTGTAATTTTAATAATTATGAAGGTAATGATTTACAAAGCTAGTATTGACGTTTATAATGTTGACGTTTTCTAGGAAAAACTATAGAAAATCAAATATCCAATCCAACCGTGTGCCTTAAAAAAATATGGATCATTGAATCTAAATATATTTATACTCAATAAGCTAATGATTAAATTGTATAATATATAGTTTAGTCGTTATCAAGGGTTAGTTGTACAGGACGTATATTAATATAATTCATATCCACTTCCATTATTTTACTGATATTGAATTTCAAAATGTAGTGTTGATATTATTAAATAATAGTTCTAATTAAAAATTATTTATGAATTTAATGTCGACAGATTGTATTCCTTCACCTAGTAAGCATATTCCTTTGGTACCAATTAGAAAACTTCAATTCAACGAACCCTTTTATTTTTAATATTTCATCTGGGATATTATACCAATTAAATGAATCTTTAATTTAATATACGTTTTTCTATCAGTCGTTGCTATCTTAAGACGAAAACAAAATATTTGCGAGTTTTTTCAAAACCGAATACTTTGTGAATAACATATTGGAATATGCACTACTTTAGCTTAACTTGTTATTTAGACATTAAAATCTTGAAATGATATATACCAAAATTAGGCATATTATTTTTAAAATCATAATTGAATAATAATTGTACTAATTTTCAATTATTGTCTTTTTAGTTGAAGATGCATACACCGCGTGTTTCCGTAATTTGCAACTTTTAAATATTTGTTATATTCCTAATTATATAAATATATAAAAAGAAAGAGAATGTCTTCATTGATTCTTGGACTATTGGTTATGTTGTATAGTATATATATTATATATAATGCGACCCTTCCGGTTACCAAAGAGTTTTTTTTTTTTTTGGGTATTTTGCCAAAGAGCTTATTGTATATACATCGTACATAAGAATATGACGTATTCTGATTTATAAATGGTAAATAATAAATCTAATCGTTTGTATTATGATAGAATTTTGTTAGAATTTTGAATTCATTATTTTTATTGATTATAAAATACAAGTAATTAGATGAAAATGTTGGCTGAAAATTAGCTGACTAAGTAATCAACAGAAAATTTACGAAATGAGAGGATCATGTAAGAACTAAAATAGATATATAAATATTTATTTTCTCCATATAGCTATATAAAACCTTATCTGAGTCTTACAAATAATCAATTTTTTTTTGTCAATTTGCATTAGCTAGTAGTCATATAATATTAGCTTTTAGGATCTATCCCATGAGTTAGTAAACTGACACAAAAATTATATGATTTTTCTTCGATTTTTCCTTATATGGGTTATGATAATAGTAAACAGATCTAATTATGTTATTAGGATTATATTCATGTTATATGTGATTTGATTAATTTTTTTAACTTGTTTTTATTTAAATTTTAAAATCATGATTATATTTTGAATATTGTTTTTCAAATTTTGTTTTAGAACCATGATATACAAACTGAAATCAACTAGAAGTAAATGAACATAACCCAACATAAATCTACATATTTGGAAAACTAAAACATGTACCAAATCAAGAACCAAATCTATAAATTTATTACATATTTTTTAATTTTTATTTTGTATAAAAATACTTGAAACCGAACTCGATCTACATCGAACTAAACACGGTCTAAAAAATAAAAAATTGATCTTGAATTAAAAGAACCAAAATACCGAATTAGATGAACCGAACTTGAAAAATATAAGAATGTGTCCTAGATATATGTACCCAGAAAAATGATTCCAAACTTGAACCAGAACCGAAATAATAACCAAATTTTATCTGATATATTTTATTGAATTTTAGCTTTTTAGAAAACTGATACCCAAACTAAAATCAACCAGAATAAGGGGCTGAACCTAACAAAATACATCAATATGTCCTAAATCTAGGTATTTGAAACCCGAACCGAACTCGAACATGTACCAAATCAAGAACCAAATCTATAAATCTATTAAATCTTTTTTGTTTTGAATTTTTATATAAAAATACCCGAATCTGAATCCAAACTCGATCTATACTAAACCGAGTCCGAAAAATAAAATTGATCTTAAATCAAAAGAACTAAAATACTGAATTAGAGGAACCAGACTCTACAAAATTGCAGAATGGGTCCTAGATATAAGTTCCAGAGAAAACTGAAAAATCAGAAACAAAATCGAATCAAATAACTCAATTCGTGTTATATTATATATATATATATATATATATATATATATATATTTTGAATTTTATCATCTTCTTAGTGTTTTTTATTTAAGTCTTTATTAATTTTAAATATTTTTATAAATATTTGTAACAAAACCCGGTGGATTCGTAACTTATTTTTTAAATTCATATACATTTTTAAACTCGTGTTGATATTTTGGAATATTGTTTTAGAGGCCTAAAACCCGAACCAAAATCGATATGATTAGAGGAATCAAACTCGAACATGGCATGATAAAATATTCAAATGGGTCTTAAATCTACATATCCGAAAAACCAAGATTGAATTCACACCAGAACTGAATAATTAATCGAATTTGTAACCGATATATAGTTGTTATATTTTAGTTTCTTAGAATTTTTTTAATTAAATTTTATACAAAATTTGTAACAAAATCTACCTTGTGCCTATTTTAAACCGTTGTTGTGAACCTTACGTTAATTTTATTTTAAAGTTTATAAAACGGCTAAAAGGAAAGTATCTCCCTTAATATATAAGACTATGATTATACCCATGCCATAGCATAGGATTTGATTATTTTTCCAATCTGTGTTTATTTATATTCTTAGACCTGTGTTTATATTTTAGTTTTATTTTTGAGATATTGTTTTAAATGCATGATACCAAACCAAAATCAATCGGAATTAGAAAAATCAAACCCGACAAAATAACCCACTATATCCTAACTAGGTATTTGAAAAACATAATAAAATTTGAACCTGCACCAAATCATACCAAATCTATAATTCTATTAATTTTTTTTAGTTTTGAATTTTTATATAAAGTAACCGAACCCAAACTTGATCTATATGGAACTGAACTTTGTCCAGAAAAAAAAAAGATTTAAATTAAAAGAACCAAAAGACCGTATTAGAGGAGCTGAACTCGACAAAATTCCATATGTACCCAGAAAACTGAATCCAAACCCGAACCTAAACATAATCAATAACTGAATTTGTATTCGCTATATTTTATTAAATTTTTTAACATTTTTTTTTTTAAAATTAAATCTTTATTGATTTTAGATGTTATTAAAAAATTTTATTACAAAATCCTTTGTTTTATTTTTAAAATCGTGTGCATTTAGGTTCTTAAACCCGTGTTGTATTTTGGATTGTTTTAGAGGCCTAAAATCCGAACTAAAATCGACATGATTAGAGTAATCAAACCCGATCCGAGGCTGGAAAAATATTTAAATGGGTCTTATTTCTATATAGCCAAAAAATTGAATAAAAATCCTGAATCATAATCAAATAATTAACCAAAATTATAACTGATATATTTTTTTATTAATTTTTAACTTTTATAAAAAAATTATTAAATTTTAGTAATTTGTAATTTTTATTTATTTTTTTTTAACAAATCTACCTTATATTTATTTTTTAAGAGTTGTTATACTTTATGTTAATTTTATTCAAAAGTTTATAATATGACCAAAATACAAATATCTTCACTTTATTATATAAGATACATTGTTTTTTTAATATTTAATTCTTATAAAATTTCCAAATGATATTATTAATATAATAAATTAAAAAAGGCTTAAAAGACGGCAATAGCCGAGAAATGGTTATTTACTTAAGAAGGTTGGGTTGGCTTCTTCTTCCTTTCCTTATATAAACTGCATCTTTACACTCTCCAAACTCTAAGGCATAATAATACAAACACAGAGACACTCTTTTTGCTTCCAAAGGTTTAAGAAGATGGATGTTTTCGATGGACTTCCAGATCCAATCATCATTGACATCTTGAACAAAGTCGGTGACGTCAGAACTTTACTTCGTTGTTGTTCCCTCTCCAAGCGATTCAACTCGCTCGTTCCTCACTCCGACTCACTTCTCCTCCTACTCGACCACCCTGCAATCCGAATCTCCCGTCGCCACCAGCATTTTCCGATCTTTATTCGATGGTTTTCTCTCTTTCTTCTCTAAACCGGCTAAACCGATCCCACTCCCCACCCTCTCTCCGATTATTCCCTCCCAGATTCTCTCTCGATTTAACCGGATTCGAGCTTTGAACGTTGAGATTCCCAAGGGAGATCTTAAGCTCGAGCAAGGCGCCGTCGTTAAGTGGAAAGCCAACTACGGGAAAACTCTCAAGAGCTGCGTCGTTTTTGCTTTCCGTTCCGCCGCCACCGTGTCTTCTTCCGTCGCTATCGACGGTGAGTCAGACGCCGAGTTCGTGACTGGAATGAAGACACGTGTCATGTGGACGATAAACGCGTTGATAGCTGCATCGTCTCGTCATTACCTGATGAAGGAAGCCGTGAAGGAGCACGAGGAGATGGAGAGTTTAGTGATACGTGACGTACGAGGAGAAGGGACGGTGACGATGAAATCTGATGGTCTGAGAGTGTTTCGGAATACTGAAGTGGCGCGTGGGGAAGTCGAGGAGGAACGCGTGGTGAAATATAAGAGGAGTGTGGTACCGAGCGTGAGGATGAGTATGAGACACGCGCCGTCGCTTAAGCTCAAAAATGGTATCTGTTTAAAATTCGCGACGCTTGTCATCGTAAGGCCGAGTGGTGAAGAATCTGACATTTGTGGAGATGATGCTGACCTTGCGACGGAGGCTTTCGCCGGAGATTGTATGTACGGTGAAGCGATCGTCGCCTTGTTAAAGTGCAAGAAGGACGCTTTACAGATGAATTCATTTTAAAACGTTTGTTGGGCCTCATAATGGGCCTTGTGTATTTATGAATGCTTTTTTTCTTGTGAATTTCTCATTTGCACGTGCCGTGTGCGCATTTTTTATGTATTACGGTTTAACAAAGTTGACTTGGCAGTTAACATTACCAATTTGATCAAATCTTTTTTCTTTTGATATGACCAATTTTTGATCAAGCATATACGAATAATTATCATATATATATAGAATTGTTAAACCGATTAAAAATACTAGCATATGTTCATACGCCAAAACAAACATACTTTAGATGCAACTCAAAAACATATTATATATTTGACAAGAACGTCTCTCCTTATTGAACCGGGATTATCAAGAAACAAGTGTAATTTGTTGATTCATTTTTTTCTCAATTAGATTAGTAAAGTCTAATTCATAATTAAAAATCGAAATCTTATTAATTATTATGCAGGGTTGAATACTAAATATATGATTGAGAGAAAGTATACAGAAATGCATTGTGGTATTCGATAATCTACCAAATATATTTATTGTGGACGATGTTGGAAAAACCACACAAACTATTGTTAACAAATTTGGAATAAACAATGGTCTTAGATTCCTCTTATGATAAACAATCGATAAATCATTGGTTCTGACATCATTAAAAACACCTAATTGAATCGTGTAATCATTGTCGTAGCCATTAAGTAGCATCATGACCGAAGGACATTTGATTAGTCACTAATACATTATATTAATCTCGTCATCATAAAGTTAAAAAGCTGCGGTATTATACATATACAGACGTGGGGTTTATACAATTAACATGATTCTCAAGAAGGTTTAGTTCAATATAACAGATTAATATCTAATTATAATGAAGCAAGCTTTATCAGTGGGGGAGTTTAGCTCGACGATAGCTTATAGGTACAGATGATGACCAAATCCAAATATTGAATTATAAGTGTTAGGTAAAACATTCTTTTATTCATATACATGTTATATTTCATCCATCATTTTTTTATTCTATGCATCTTCAGATAACTTATTTTAGGTCATTCTTTTAGTTTCGGTTTGCTATTAAGCTTTGTTTTGAATCCACACAGAATTACATTCCATTACTTCTTTATTCACTGCCGTTTAAATTTTTTCTCAGACTAATGAAAATACAATTAATATGTCATTTTTACTTTCATTCATAGCGTATATTTTTTCTCAAGTGGTTAATATTAACTTACCATATTAGAAATGTATGGATAAAAATGATTTTTCAATCAAAAATATATATTGAAAATATGAAAAGTATCTATTTTAAAGTAAAATTTAAATTATAGAATAATATGAAATGAACAAATAGTTTGTAAGAAGAGATTTTTAAATGGAATTGAATACGAAGCTCATTCATCAATTCAGCATACTTGGACTAGAAAGAAAAAAATCCCTTTATCATAATTTTTTCATTCAGTTAATCTGTATTGTAAAGTTGAAAATGAAAACACTATTAAATTTTCCGATTATTAGCCAACTTGATCACAAACCATCACCATTGTCACATTCGTATACGTCTTCTAAAATAAAATGTAGATTTGGGGCATTAACATTGTATGATAAAAGTATACAAGTTTGAAATTTATGAATGCAAATGAGAATTATGGTTGATGAAAAATGTAAATGAAATTTATCATTCGACAATCAAAATATTATACAAGGTTGAAACTCGATAGTATTAATCAAAACCACATAATGATTATAGATTTATTTAATATAAAAAAGAGATTTTTATCTTTCCTCAAAAGCTAAAAGCTTGCAAAGCTGTCAACAAAAGGGCTAAATAAACAAAATTTAAAGAAAAGCAAGTTTTAAAACCAATAAACTCATAAAAAGCTAAATCATTCTCTTTAAGATCGATCCTATATATCTAACAAACAATTGAAGAAGAAGAGAAAATCAAAAGAGATGATTAGAGGAGGAGGAGGAAAATCTTCAGGTTACTCTGCAGATCTGATGGTTTGTTTCCCTTCGAGAACCCATTTGTCTTTACCTTCTAAACAAATTTGTAGCCCTTCGAGTTCTCATTCCTTTAGCCGCCGTCACCATCGCCGCAGTCTCAGTAAGCTCTCTGGAGTCCGTCAGAATGGGGGTGGTGAGGAGATAGCAGAACCTACGTCTCCGAAAGTCACGTGTGCTGGTCAGATTAAAGTGAGGCCAAGCAAACGTGATGGTAGAAGCAAAAACTGGCAGTCTTTAATGGCGGAGATAGAGAAGATACATAAAAGCAAGTCGGAGAGTAAATTCTTGGGGATCAAGAAAGATGTGATGGGATTTTTGACTTGCCTTCGTGATCTCCGGTTTGATTTCCGGTGTTTCGGTGCGTTTCCTCCTGTAGATGTAATCTCAGATGATGATGATGAAGAAGAAGACGAGGAAGAGGAAGAGGGAGGGGAAGATGAAGATGAAAGTTCGGGGACAGTTTTCTCGAAATGGTTTAGGGTTCTACACGAAAAGCAGAGCAATGAAGAGTGCGTGGATGTTAAAGAAAACACGTGTTTGGATGCAGAAACTGCGGTTCCGCCGCCAAACGCGTTGTTGCTGATGCGGTGTAGATCTGCTCCGGTGAAGAATTGGTTAGAATTAGAAGAGAAGAAGAAATCAGAAACAGAGGAACATGAAAACAGAGAGAATGAAAACACTGAAAAACAGAACGAAGAAGAAAGGAAGGAGACAGTGAGACAGAAGAAGGATCTCAGATCATTGATGGAGGAAGAAAATATGAAGAATTTGATGGTAATGAGTTACGACACAAACTGTTACAAACTCTCTTCAGATATAGCCAAGGAAACTTGGGTTGTCGGTGGAATTCCTCTGTTTCGAAGTCGAAGCTGGAAAAAATTATCATTATTAATCTCTTCGTAAAATTAACACTTTTTCTTCTTTTTTCTCTTGTGAATTTTAAGTAAGTTTCTATAATAATATTTTTGTGAGAAAAATGTTAAGGCTGGTTTCGTCAAATGTTTGACTTTACTTAGTCTAAAGTTTGCCCTGTTTTCGTATCTTGTGTAAATTGGTATACTTGTAGAAAAGACTTTAAACTTCGCGCAAATCAGTGAATTTAGCATCCACCATTTTTTCTCTCAAAACTTTTGTATTCTTCCCTTCGGGTGCGGATAAAACTTTTACATCTTCTCTTTGAGCATCCAACATTATTAGAAAATTCCATTGGAGTTCTCAGAAAAAAAAAAATAAAAAAAAATTAAAACGTGGAGTCAATCAGGGTTCGCAACGTGGCGGACCCATCCCTAACAACCTTTTATCTAAAAGCCGGGCTGCCACGTGGCGGACCCTGATTGGCTCCGCATTTTTTCAAATTTTTTTTTTCTAAGAACCCTTCCCCTAAACCTAATGCTAATACTCTTAACTATATTTTTCTACATCTTTATTTATTTATTATTATTTCCGTTCACTTTTCTCTCGAAAATAAGCTGAATGTTTTTTCTAGCATCGTTAAATTGCAAGAGTTGGTATATCTTCTAAGCTGACGGCGGCTAAAGTTTCTATAGAATATTAAACATTTCTTTACTCCTTCGACCCAATTAAAGTTTAGGGCATTTTGGCCATTAATAATGGGCATACGTAATGGGTCTCTCTATAGACTATCTCGATCCCTATTTAAAAATAAATCAAGATTAAGAGATGGGCTATTGGAATGAAACCTTTGTCCGTGTTCCTTTCGTCAGCTAACTCTCTTTGCCTACAACAAGTGGACGCTCCGAGCTCGGTTTTCTCTGTAAGTTTCAGATATGACGGTTATGCATCATGGATCTACGCTGACAAATTGTTTCTTTGTGGTGGTTCACTTCTCTTCGCCATTCTCCGTCCTATATGTTGCGGCTGTGGACGATGACAAAGATCGTGTTTTTCCGGTGAAGGATGTCATGCTCTCACCAGAAGTCACTGCCGGTATCTCTCTTTTCCTTATCTTGTGGACGGCGACGGAGTTATGGTCTCACCGGTGAGACTCGCCGAGCTTGATTTTTTCAGAGGCTCTAATCCAAGTTCTGATTCATCTTTCACGCTATTAAGCTCAGTGCTTTCAAGTGGAAGCTCTTCCTTTGTGGATTGTTGAAGAGGTTATCTTCGTAAGATTATAGTTCTCCCTCTTACTTGCTGGTTAGTTAGTTTGGTTTTGTTTTTCGGATCTGCTTAGCTTGGAGTGTATTGATCAAAGAAAATAAAGAAGGAAAAAGGATAATGCAAGAAAACATGAAGCGCAAGTCATCGGGACGCAAGTTTCAACGGAAAGCTTGGTATCGGAGCGCAAGACATCATGGACGTGAGGCGCAACGCGTGGACCGAAAGGACTTAGTACCGTACGTGAAGTGCCCGAGAATATCGATGAGGGTACGGGAGCCCCGGCCCTTGACACTATCAGGGTGGATTCTCCATGAATGCCGTGAAGAAGATATTTTCTCGGGACTTGAGGTACAAAAGCGATTCATGAGGCTTGTGGGGACCAGGGACTTCGTCTTTGACCAATGTGGACCCTTGGTGAAGTCATGAAGTCGTTGGAGGGAAGAGAAATCTTGAGAAGGACCACTGGATTACTCTCACCCTGAGACCACCTTCCCGGGACCACGTCTCTCTCTCTTCTTCCCAAACGGCTAGAAACAACTATCTCTTCAATGTTTCTTCTTTCTCTTATGCTTCCCTATAAAACCTTGTAGATGTATTGAATGTTTCAAATGTTTTTCGGATCAATGGAGATCTCTTTTCTTTCTATTATCTTTCTCAATATTTGAGTCATGAATTTTTGATTTTTTATTCTCAAATTCTTACATGGTATCAGAGCAACAAAGATCTTGATTCTCTCTTAAATCTGGTTCTCAAATTTTCTTCTCTTTTCCTGAATCTCTTTTTCTCAAAATCGCTAAAACCACCATGGATTCCAACAAAGGAGCTTGCATACCGGTAACTCTTAAGGGGCCGAACTACATGCTATAGTCAAGGACTGCAAGGATGATCTTGTGCAGCCGTGGACTGTGGAACCATGTTGAGGCTCCACAAGAAAGACCCCCAAATGCAGCCGACAATGGAAAATGAAACGAGAGCTCCTCCAATGTGGTGGTTGCCGACATGACAAATGGTTCCAAGAAGACCAAACGGTTATGGCTATCATAACTTTCTCACTAGATTCTCATCTCCTTGAATCATACTTATTTTTTGAAACCGCCAAAGAACTATGGGATACTCTCAAGAGGGTCTATGCAAATGTCTCCAATCTCACTAGGGTCTTTGAAGTCAAGAGAGCTCTTAACACCCTAAGGCAAGAAGATATGGAGTTCGAAAACAATTTTGGGAAGCTAAGGGTTCTTTGGGCGGAACTTGAGATGTTAAGGCCAAATACTATGGATCCTCTTGTTCAAAATGAAAGGCGTGAACAAGATAAAGTCTTTGGTCTACTTGGAGGTTTGAATACTTGCTACAATGATCTTGTCAAATCCATCTTAAGGGAGAAGAAGCTTCCAACAGTGGATGAAGTATGTTCTCAAGTACAAAGTGAGCAAGAAAATATCGGCCTAATTAGTGGTAAGAAGGAATTAATCACCGCCCATAAGGTGACACTCAAAAATGAAGACAAAAGGAGTATGGTGTGTGAGAATTGCAAGAAGAAAGGACATACAAAGGATAAATGTTGGATTCTCAATCCTCATTTAAAACCAAACAAATGGAAGGAGCAAAAGGCAAATATGGCTCAAGAAGGATTGGAGGAGGAACCAGCGGAAACATCTAAACCGGGAGGAGCAATGGTAATGTGTGCTAAGTCTCACAGAGCAATTGTGAGAAAGTCGGATCTTGATGAAATCATCAAAGCTATTACCATCCTAAAGGATTCCGATATCTCTAATTTTTCACAAAATCCCTCAAATTCCTAAGTTGATTAAGAATGTAAAACAAACCATAGGAAATGTTATTGCGGCTAGTGGTGAGAAAGTACCAATCAAAGGAATAAGAGAGTTGGAACGATACGATAAGAGTACAAAAGCCTTTAACATGCCAAAAATTACCTCTAATCTTCTTTCGGTTAAAAAAACCACATCCGACTTAAATTACTATGCGATATTTGGTCCCAACCATGTACAATTTCAGGATATTGAGATTGGAAAAAACACTTGGAGGAGGAAAGACCAAAGATGAGTTATATGTCCTAGAAGAAAAATCGGTTCCAAATGTTTTACACTATGTTTCCATTAGCAATTTAGACTCTAATGTTGGTTCATGTTTTAATTCAGTTTGGCATGCAAGATTCGGTCATCCCCACTCTAGAGTTTTAAGTTTAATATTGCCTAAAAACTCTTTTGATCATAGTTTTTGTGAGGCTTGTATCTTAGGAAAACATTGCAAGTCTATTTTTCCGAAATCCAGTACTCTTTATGCTAATTGTTTTGACTTAATTCCCTCGGATGTTTGGACATCACCTTACTCCTCTAGAGATAACCTTAAATATTTTGTAACTTTCATTGATGAAAAATCAAAATATATTTGTGTTACCTTAATGGCTCGAGTTTTTGATGTCTTTATCAATTTTCAAAACTATGTATCTAACCAATTTAATTCTAAAATAAAGGTACTAAGATCGGAAAATGGCAGTGAATATACAAGCACCAAGTTTAAAGATCACTTGAACAAATGTGGAATAAGTCACCAAACAAGTTGCCAACACACTCCACAACAAAATAGTGTGGCAGAAAGGAAAAATCGACATCTCATGGAAACCGCAAGGGCCATGATGTATCATATGAAGGTACCTAAGAGGTATTGGGGAGATGATGTCTTGATGGCATGCTACCTCATTAACCGATTTCCTACCAAAATCTTACAAGATGTATCACCATATGAGGTACTTAATAGCTCAAAACCCTTCATTGAACATTTAAGAGTGTTTGGATGTGTATGTTTTGTTTTGATTCCAAGAGAACAACGTCATAAGCTTGATGCCAAGAGCACAAAGTGTATGTTCCTTGGATACTCAACATCACAAAAGGGATACAAGTGCTTCGACCCAACAAATCAACGATTATATGTCTCCCGGGATGTAAAAATTTTGGAAGACAAGGGCTATTTTGATAAGTCTAATTGGGATGAACTTAAAGACCTCACCAACACGACACAAGTCAGAATGAGAGTCTCCACACACTTCTTCAACACATCAGTGAAATTGAATACAATCCCACAAGCATGCTCCAACCCCGGGAAAAAAATGGGACAAATGAAACGACATCTAATACACTCACCGAGAAAGATGATGAATCCAAACAAGATAATCCTCCTACTTCCCCGGAGGTACCGAAGGAGCCAAACCACCGTGAGAATGAGGCAAATCCTCTACGATGAAGTACACATCCGCGGAAAGATCACTCTAATTGGATCAAAACACGTTTTTGCTACAATAACCATGACGTGGCACATCCAACTCAAATAGTTTGTTCTCTTGACCTTGTCCCTCATAATCATAAGGTGTTTCTTAGCAAAGTTGAACTTGGACAGATTCCAAAAAGCTATGAGGAGGCTAAAAATCGCAAGGAATGGAGATATGTAATCATGGATGAATGCAATGCGATGGAAAAGAACCACACTTAGGATGAGGTGGAATTACCACCGGGGGAAAAGGCTGTCATCTCCCGATGGATATTCACAGTCAAATACAAGAGTGATGAGAGTTTTGAATGCTACAAATATCGATTGGTTGCGAGAGGTTTCACCCAAACATACGGTCAAAACTACACTGATACCTTTGCACCCGTTGCAAAAATCAACCCGGTATGAGTGGTTCTTTCCTTGGCTACAAATTTAGATTGGGAACTGTGGCAAATGGATGTCAAGAATACATTCTTGCAAGGAGAACTTGAGTATGAAGTGTACATGCATCCACCTCCCTGTCTTGAATGGATTGTGAGCCTCGGGCGGGTGTTACGTCTCCGAAAGTTATATCTGAGCTTAAGCAATCTCCTCGGTCTTGGTATCATAAATTAATCTTCACTCTTTGAGATCGTGGCTTCCATAAATCAGAATCAGATCATACACTCTTTACATCCAATGGCCTGAATGGTATGATTGTAGTTCTTATCTATGTGGATGACTTGATCATTACCGGAAATGACAAAGACCGTATTTCCTCAACCAAAAAGTATCTTAAAAGTGTGTTTGATATTAAAGATCTCTGGGAAGTAAAGTACTTCCTAGGAATCAAAGTATGCCGCTCTTCGGAGGGCCTATTTCTTTCACAACGGAGTACACTCTTGATCTTCTTGATGAAACATGAAATATAGGTTCTAAAGCTGTCAATACACCTCTTGAAGATGGCTACAAGGTCAGTCGAAAGTGAGAGCAAAATGATGATTTTTACAAGGATGCGCCTCAATATAGACGGCTTGTGGGAAAACTCATATATTTGACAATCATAAGGCCGGACATATGCTATACGGTAAATCAAGTGAGTCAACATATGCAAAACCCCACAATACATCACTGGAGCATGATTGAAATAATCCTTCGTTATCTACGAGGAAGTCAAAATCGCGGTATTTGGATGGGAAAGAACAACAACACCAAAATTGTGGGTTATTGTGATGCGGATTGGGCTAGTGACCGAAATGACCAAAAATCCACAACGGGGTATTGCACTTTCATTGGAAGTAATTTGGTGACATGTAAGACTAAGAAATAGAAGGAAGTGTCATGCTCTAGTGCCGAGACCGAATACCGAGCTATGAGGAAACTAACAAGTGAGCTCACATGGTTAAAGGCGCTACTCAAGGATCTTGGTATTGAACCATCAAAACCAATCACTATGAATTGTGATAACCAAGCTGAAATCCATATTGCATCCAACCCCGTGTTTCATGAGAGGACAAAACACATCGAGATATATTGCTGATGTTCCTCATATTTTTTCGATTTTGAGCTCATTATTACAGTTATATTTTGGAAATTTGTCTATGTTTTATTGAGATTTCAGGTCAAAAACATTCAGAATTGGAATCATGTTTGAAGGTGGACTTTGGAGAGGTTTGAAGCATTTTCCATCATTCTCCACGAAAGAAAGGACCGATCGATCTATCAAGGATCGATCGATCAGTCATCTCAAAGATGATGCGCACGATCTGAAGAACGACTTGGTTTTTGAGAAGATCAACTCATCATTCAAGGGATCGATCGATCACCTAGTGCTCGATCGATCCTAGCCTTTCGCAGAAATCTAATTTCACGATTTTCAACCTTTGTTTTGGGCCCTATAAATACTTTTTTCCCTATTTTTATTGGGAGTAGTCTTTTGATATTGGAGAACAAAATTTTACAGAGTTTTGAGATTTTGTAAGCTAGGAAGAAGATCTCTTCATACTTGAGAAAGAATCTATGAATCCTCTTTATTCTATCTTTATGCAATTTCAATTTCAGTTCATCATGACTTGCCAAATTTGTTGTTTTATGTCTGAGTAGATCTTAGATTGGATCTAGGGATTCTAGAGTTTTAGAATTCATTGTTGGGGAACAAATATGATTGATTAGTAGATGATTCTCCTTCTAATACTCGAATCTAATGCATAGATTAGCCTGATCACCTTGTCAATGATTTTAGGTTGTTAACCTTCCCGAAGATTGTTAAGAACTAGAACTAGATTAGAAAAACAATTCCTTCACTACCAACGAGAGTTGATGCTAGGTTGGATTGTGGGTAATTGAACCCAAACGATAAAGCATATTTGTAATCTGAAACCAACGAGAGTTAGGACCTTTAGGTTATCGATAGAGGGGTAGATTCAACGAGAGTTAGTTTATCTCTACTTATGTTCAAGCCGAGAATAAGACTAGAGTAGTCCCTGAATAGTTTCCCTGACAAGAATTCTAACTCCCGAATGAATACCCGACATCCGATTGCCTTAATTATTTGATTACATTCACATCTAAGTTGTTAGAAATCACTTCCTTTATTCGATTGATATAGCTTGTGATTCAATAAGAATTGAGAGTGTAACTTGGTTCTTCGGATACGATCCCTAAATACTATTTCATTTAGTGTGCACTTGCAGTAGGATATATGGTTAAAACTCGTAGTATCAATTGCCACAAGGTCCGGGAGAAAATTGAAGAAGGAATAACTTTCCCATGCTACACCAAGAGTGAATACCAATTGGCGGATATTTTTACCAAAGCCGCAAGTCAAAAATTTTGTGATTATATTTATCCCAAACTAGGACTTGTGGACCTTTCCCAAGATTGATCAAAGGTTCCCTCTCTCGTAGATCACACACTCTTTTTCCCTTAGAAGAGTTTTGTCCCAAGAGGTTTTCTCTCTAAGGTTTTTAATGAGGTGGGGTTTATGAGAAGTCCAAGCTTAGCCTCCATAACATTATGGTTAAGCTTGAGCGGGAGTATTGATTAAATAAAATAAAGAAGGAAAATTGGATAGCGTGTGATGCAAGAAAACATGGAACGCAAGTCATCAGGGCGCAAAGTTTCCACGGAGAGCTCGGTATCGGGGCGCAGAACATCACAGACGTGAGGCGTAACGCGTGGAAAGAAAGGACTCAGAGTGTCATATGTGAAGTGCTCGAGAATATTGATGAGGGCGCGGATGCCTCGATCCTTGACATTTCCAGGGCGTATTCTCCCCGAACATCCCGAAGAAGATATTTTCTTGGGACTCGAGGTACGAAAGCGACTCCTAAGCTTTGTGAGGACCAGGGACTTCGTCTTTGATCAATGTGGGCCTTTGGTGAAGTCATGAAGCCATTGGAGGGAAGAGAAGCCTTGAGAAGGACCACCGGGTCACTCTCACCCATGACCACTTTCGTTTCCTTTCGTTTCGGTTTTTTCGGGTTGATTTTGGGTTTTTACCGACTAATACGCTTCCCCTCCCATAAATAGAGATCGTATTGACAATTCCATTTGAATTTTTTTAAATTTGTGTATCACTTCATCAATTTGTCTTTTCCTGATATTGATGGACCGATTGTATTTTGTTGTCAGATTTTTTTTTTGTCATAGCACCAATGGGAAGGTTATACTTGGTGTAATTCCTAATAAGTCGAGTTTGTTCTAGCCAACCTCAGGAAGGAGATTGGTAGATTGAACTTGTACTCCTCGTCTTCTTAGGATCGTTTAGAGATAGCTCATGGCTAGAAACTAGAATCACAGGCACTGGACATGGGTGATGTTAGTCCTAGTCGTTCTTGTTTTTTTTAGTCATTAACAGCTCATGTTTTTGGATTCTCCTGAAAGCTTTCCTTTCGTTTCGGTTATTTTGGGTTGATTTTGGGCTTTTGCCGACTAATTCGCTTCCCCTCCCATAAATAGAGATCGTATTGACAATTCCATTTGGAATTTTTAAAATTTGTGTATCACTTCATCAATTTGTCTTTCTTGATATTGATGGACCGATTGTATTTTGCTGTCATATTTTTTTTGTCATAGCACCATGATGTGTTTGCATTTTAGCATATTTTAGGGGCATTATTTAGCATGCATTACATTCATACTTGCAGTATTATCATTGTTTTAGTTCCTTTTAGGCCTAATATGCATATTTAGTATTGGGCATTGCATACATTGCATAAGGTCAGATTTCAAGTACTTTAAGAGCCTTTTATGAGGTATTTTGGACTACAAGAAGACCTATAGGTGAATCGATTGGCATAAAGTTGAAGTTCATGATGTGATCTAGAAGATTTGGCATATCACCATGACACTCGACCATGACACTCGACCATCACTAGGTCGAGTGGTTTTTCGCACCAGAACGTTGACTTTTTCGTCAGAGTTGATGTTTTCAAGGCTTTTTGTAAAAGGGCCTATAAATACCCCCTTAAAGTAATTAAGCAAACTCTAGAACGTTTTAGCCTCTTTTTAAGCAAAATAAAAGATTTTTCTCCTTATTCCTTTGTAATTTCATTTTCATTGAATCTTAGATCCTTGTTGATCTTTTGATAATTCAATTTTCTGCCTTTAATCATTGTTGTTCATCTATGTTTGATATTTCTGATATAGTTAATGGTTTATGATTCTGGGTTTATGTTCTTCATCATGAGTATTTAGTAGATTGTTTAGGGTTCTTGAGGATATGGTGAGATTAGGGTAGATTTTGGGAATTCCATACTTTTTTAGGGTTGATTAGGCTTAGATCTCTTCAATCCAAGTGTCCTTAATGCTTATTTCTTTCTGATCAATTGAAATATGATGGTTTGGTGTTTCCCACCCAAAAGGTGTTTGTGATAATGCTTGAATGAACTTAGGTTGAGATAACTTCTCCTAACTCAAGAGATTGAATTTCTAGTGTGTTATTAGGCTCTAATAGGTTTGTGTTTAGTGCCTCTTGAACCCTCTAATCGTTGGTGAGAATCAAGTCTGGTTAGGGTTTGAGAGAGGTCCTATTGCATGAGAATGAATTTGATTGTTGTGATTCCTTGCCTAGAGGTCATCTAAATAGGTTGATAAACATGTCTGAAACCCCTATGAATGCTTTGATCATAGATCCTTAACCTCAAGAACCCCCTTTTCTTCATTGAATTTCGTCCCTTTTATTGCTCTATTTTTTGCCATTAATTCTGTTTTGTCATTACTCTGTTTTTTCGTCATTGCTCTGTTTTTAGTTGCTCTGTTTTTCATACTCTGTTTTTGTACTGTTTTTGCATTCTGCTTTTACTCTGCTTTGCGTTCGGTTTTCGTTAAACTTGATTAGCATAATATCATTCACCATAATCATTCTGGCTTAGATTAAGTTAAGTATATTGCATCCAAATTGAATAGTTGCTAGCTCAGTTGGATTGACACCTTACTGTACTGCAATTGATTACATAACAGTAGGTTATTTGATACTGTAAAATCATGTTATCACACCAATGGGTAGGTTGTACTTGGTGTAATTCCTAATAATTTTCGTTTTCAATAAAATATTAATATATTTATAAAAAAACAATAACCGGTTTATTGAAACTCCAATTAGAATTCATCAAATTTGGACTGAGAATCTTTAAAATTTAGCTTATTTTGATGACTTTTTTTTATTAGATATCTATTTTTTCTTTATTTTGCTTTTGTGTTTCTATTTTGTTGTAGCATCGAACTGCATCTGTTTCTTTGTACTTGTAATGGTAATGAAGTTTTGTTGAACAAAAAATCTTCGGAAAAGTCACAATATGAATTTAATCGTCGAGTAGGATATGCGATTGCTCAATGGAAGCCCATGTATATTGACCCAAATACAAAAATATGATCTATCATTGCGCTACAAACGATAATCTTTTAGTACTTAACGTTGACGAGGAGAGTAAAGAAAAAACAGAGGATGGTGACGCGAAGAGAGGAAATAGCGAGGAAGTAAAAAAAACAATTTAAGGAAGCTATTAGGTCGTAATTAAAGGTGGTCAAAATATGAGTAGCTTGTGTTAGAAGAAGCTACCACTTTCGTAATCTTTCCTAATTTGGAAACCAAATTAATGATTTTCCAAGTCATGCTTTATGTCTTGACTCAGATTTTACTAACAGGATATAGAAACTTGTCCACTAAAAAGGAAGTCCATTTTCAGAAGCCTATGATCAGATGTTACGGGATGTCTAATTTATAGGATCCACGAAAGGAATAATGACTATATATATATATGGAAAGTTCAATAATTCCTGGAAGCGAAAGATGATGAAGAGATGCATCGTAGATAAAAAGTTAAATTATGACCATCTAAATTTGTAAGTCTATGTACAATGAAGGCGTTAAAAAAGAATTCAACATTTGAATTGCTTTAGAAAGTTTTCAATATGTTGTGAATTACTTACGTGTTACGTGTCATTTGCTGATTATTGCTTTAATTTTTGTGCTTTTTATTTTAGCGTATAAATTTTAAACTACTTATCTTATAGTATGATATTTTAAAAGTATATAAGTTTATATCAAAATTTATTATTTTTGTACTCTACAAAAAAAGACTTGATTCATTTAATTCCTCCACACAAAAAAAAAAAATCTTACAAAATTTGTCTATTATCTTTCTATAATATTTTATTTGTCATTTTATTAAAAGTCATCGCAACAATAATCTTTTAAACATCCAAATTTTTTTAAGTATCAGTTTCATTACATAAATCCCAACTATCAACCGTTTCAAAATTGATCTTTTAATCCACCATACCGATACACTCAAAATATATGAAATTATGACTTTCTACCAAATTTTATCATGTTACCAATTGTTCAAAATTTATCTTAAACAACCAAATTACACAAAAATATTATTTATATATGTGTATGTCACTTCAAAGATTTTACGAATTTATAAAATTTTATAAAAAAAACATTATAGGGTATAAACAAACATATAAAAGTTAAAACATAAAAGAAAATTATATAAAATAAAAAAATATAAAACAAGGTATTGAATTTTATTAGAAATGGTATGAAATTACTCAAACACGATCAGAAAAAATATTTTTTAAGAGACAATCTGATTCGAGGCTAAAGTTTACTGAATTGAATTCAATCCAAAATTTAAAATAACCGAATGAATTTTTTTGTAGCCTAATTCCAAAACCAAAAAATCTGATTCGATCAGGTCTATATTTCTGAATAAGTATAACTACTTTTTCTTGCACCACTGGGATCACAAATCAAAACTTTAGTTTTGACATACAGAAAAAATTCGACGAAGATACATTTGACAAATTTGAAAAAATATATTAACAAAAAATTAAAATTGGAAAAGATAGCAAATATGGGTAAAACTTACTTTTCCTAATATTTGAACATTTTTACATCTAATTAAATATCAAATATAATAAATTTTAAGTATAGTTTTTATTTTGTCAATCTATTTTTCGGTCAACTTGATAAAAAAAAAATCAATCCTTAACCTAAAATTCACTCTTAAAATTATTTATAAACTACTATAGATAAGAATCAAATCATAATATCAAATTATTAGTTGGATTATCCTAACCATCAGACTAACCGCAACTCAAACATTTATTTTGCCAATCTATTGAGTCAAAAAAATTGGTTATAGGCATTGAGGGCAAATATTGTCATGAGGGGTTAACGGTTAGCCTAATAGATTTTCTTCTGAAAAATTAATAGACATTTTCCTATTCACCAAATAATTTCTTCTGTTATTAGCTTCCTTTTTTTCAATCTACGTTTTTATGTAATTGAAAATCCTAACTAGACGACAAAAAAAAATCCTAACTAAAATCTAAAACCTATGATAATTCTAAAATTGTAGTGTAATTTGATTTAAAATATATTCAAAATATGTAACAAACATGGAGAAAATCTCTCGCACTTATTAAACTGAATTGACTTATTAAAGAATATAAAAACATAAAAGAACTACAACTTTTGAAAGAGAAAAAATCTCCCTTCCTTCTCCTTGCTCTCCCTTTCCCTTGTTAGTGAGCTCGTAGCCCATAAAACACGAAACACCATGAAAACCAATCTTAAAACCTTTATATTGTGATGGGTGAAGTATAATTAATAATTCTTTTTGTTTTTCTTTCCCGTACAATTGGGATGTGTGGGCCTTTTAGATTCTATTAATTGTGATCTCTGATCTGTTTCTCCTGTGTGTTGTGTGATTTTTGTAGAACAAACGAGAAGCAGAGATGATGATGAGAGGTGAATCTGTAGAAGCTTTGTTTATTTCGTATCCATCACGTTCTCCTTCTTCTCCTCCCAAAACCCAATCACATCATCACTCTCCAAACTTCCATCCTTATCAAAAAGAAATTTACAATGACCCCTCATCTTTGAGTTCAAGTAAGTTCTGTTTCGGATCACTCTCATTCGAGTTACTTCTTAAATGGTTTATGTTCTCCTGAGGTCGGTTCACCTCAGTTCACTCTCCACCACTCGATGAGAATATGATGTTGAAGAATGGTCTGACGAAGAAGTATGGTCTGTTTGGTCTTCGCGAAAGTTTTGATCTTTTGGAGAAGCAGACAAGACTTATTATTGCTAAGACCAGCTGAGGACTATTGGAAACTACAAACCTACTACTGATGATGGATTTCGAAATGGAGTTTACTCTGTTTTTGGTGTTGATAGACAGGATCAACCTTCACAATATTTCTGATCATCTTAGAGTAATAATTGTTATTCTGCTTCATCAAAGATTCATCGGAAGAGGAGTGTTCAGACATTGTTTGATCTTCAAATAAGTAGCAGTAACACGCATCCGAATCTGCTCAAAGTGTCTAAATTGCATGGATATGTTTACTTAATGGCTAGAGATCAGCATGGATGCAAATTATTGTAGAGGACCTTTGAAGATGGACATGCTTTAGATTCTATGATCATTTTTCAATGAGTTGATTCCTCATGTTGTTGAGCTTATGATAGATCCTTTTGGGAATTACTTGATACAGAAACTATTACATAATTACAAAGAACACATATCATACTCATGGTGACTTCAACACCTGGAGAACTTATTCGGATATCCCTCTGCCCTTACGGGTAAGAAATTTATTTGTATTGATGTTTTAACTGTGTAATCAGATTGATTTTAAAGAAAACTTCTTTTTGTGTGCGTGGTTAACTACTCGAGTTGTGCAGAGATTTTTGGAATCAATCAAAACCAGGGAGCAGATTTATCTGGTGAAATCAGCTCTAAAAACCTGGATTTCTCACTCTTATTGAAGATTTAAATGGGAATCATGTAATTCAACGTTGCTTAGAATGCCTTAGCACAGAAGACAACGAGGTAAAAGAACAAAGACTTCTCCTTTTTTCACTCTTAAGTTCATAAGATGGAAATTTTAGCAGAGATCTTTCTCTTGTGCATGTTGGTTTATTTTTTTATAGTTCATTTTGATGCTGCTGCAAAGTTCTACATTGATATCGCGACACACTCGACATAGATGATTTGTGCTATACAGAATCTCGTAACTGAAATCTCAAGAAACAGTCTCTTCCTTGCTCAAGACCCATTACGGGTAATCAAAAATCTCAAACATATCACAATGTGAGATTCAATCTTCACAACTCTGTTTCTTCTTAATCAAATACAAGAACAACGCAGTCCAGGTGGTTCTAGAAGTGTGAGATATTGATGCGATCGCCACGATGCTGATATGCCCCTCAAAGCGTACGTGCGTCGCCACAAGAAGAAGACTTCATCACAACAGCATACTTAAGAAGACTCTTTCCTTTTTCTTTATTTAAGTTGTTTAGTACTTTGATTAAGCTTATCGGACTATTTCCTTTTATTTTGTTCTTTGTTTTTGTGTTCGGGCTTTATAAGGCAAGGATGTTCACTGCCATAATTTCTTATCTTGTTGGTGAGTTGTTTTTGGTATCGAGACCCTAGCTCGAGAGACAACCAGTGGAGAATTGTTCGATTTCTTCTTATTAATAATATTCATTCACGATTGGGGGAGTTCCCCCGACGTAAATTTTACCTTACAAGATTAGAGGTTCCTATCAAATTGGTGTTCGTGAGTGTCCTTTGGATCAGGATATTTTCCGCCGCTACGTTGAGTCAAATTGTCATGTCTAACCCCTACCCGCTTGCTACGTTGAAGCTGCAGACACACGATGATCTCACAAAGATTCTATCGTCCTTGACCACCACTATGGAAAACATGTCCAAAACAGTTGCAGAAAACAGAGCCGATTTGGACAAACGATTCAAAACTGTGGATTGAAGACATGATTCAGTCACTGATACGATGCAAAGGATAGAGTCCTTGCTCCTCAAGCAATCCGAGAAATTGTCCATCCTTACAGGTCCATCAACGCCACCAACACCACCGCTGCATACTGCGTTCCTGATGCATCCAGGTAAGACATCACAGACCCGAGCCCCTCCATACAATCTTGTACCTGATCGTGACGCCTTGTTCAAGAAGTTAGACTTACCGATATTCCAAGGGGACAACACATTCGGCTGGATTTCTCTAGTGGAACGCTTTTTTCGACTCGGAGGGTATCGTGAAGAAGAAAAACTATACTTATTCTGGTGAGCATCGTGGGACCGGTTTTGGGCTGGTTTAATGCTGAATTATTACGGGGAGGATTTCGAGATTGGCGGGATTTTAAAGAATTGCTCATTGCTTGGTTTAGTCGGGAGAACCTTTATGATCCGAGCCAACCTTTTCTCGCTTTAAGACAAGACGGTTCTATATATGCTTATGTACAAGCCTTTGAGGACCTCTCTGCACAAAACTTGGGTATTGATGAAGGCATTCAGATTGGATTATTCATGAAAGGGTTACAACAAGAGTCTCGCGAAGTGGTCAACATGTATAAGCCTACTACTCTACCTGAGATGATTTTAGCGGTGTTGCAAATGGAATCCAATATTCTTTACGAATTGGTCACATCACACTCCAAAAATGTGACAAAACCATCAATGATACGTTAACCTTCTGTCCATACTCCATGGAAATTTCGCTCAGCCACGCCAGAGAAGACACTACCACCAAACTACTCCACAGCTACCTAGACCACAAAAGAGATTAGTCGATTCCGAAATGGTTGTTCTTCGGCGCAAAGGACTATGCCAGGGGAAATGGTACAAAGGCCACAAATGTCCAAACAAATTCCTACATGTTAATACTATGGTAGATGGGTGTGCTATGGAGATTTTAGACATGTCGGGTGAAGACCTATACCTCACAGAAGAGACACGACAAACAGAATCAGAATGCTACGCTCTCTCGTTTAAGTCCTTGCTTGGTATTGACTCACTAAAGACCACGAAAATCAAAGGCATGATCAACAATCATTCTATTGTCGTTATGCTTGACAGTGGGGCTACTCATAACTTCATTTCACCCGCTGTGATGTGACGTTTAAAGCTAAGAGCAGAAAACCGGACAGACTTGGAAGTTAAGCTTGCAGATGGATTCACGGTGCAAGGTCTTTGTGTTTGTCGAAACGTTGGATTTGCTATGCAAGGAGTCAGTTTTACAGCCGATTTTATATCACTCGAGCTAGGGAATGCAGACACCATTTTGGGTATTGAGTGGTTACGTACGTTGGGCACTTGTGAAGTTAATTGGGCTAAACATAAGCTGGTTTTCAACTATCGGGGCCAATGTGTTCTCTTAAAAGGGGATAATGACCTCCAACTCACCAAAATATCACTTAAGTCTCTACTACCAGCTCTACCTTTCCCGGCTGAACAGTCCACATCGTCCTACACCCAAACTCCGACGACTATATCTTGTGTTCTTCAAGATTTTTACTCCGTGTTCAAGACACCAAAGTATTTACCACCCTTGCGAGACCGAGAACACCATATTGTGTTGAAACCATGGATAAATCCGATTAATGTGTGTCCTTACCGTTACCATCATGCTCACAAAGAAGCTATGAATGAGATTGTGAATGAGACTCTTGTGGCAGGAACTATTCGTCATAGCCGTAGTCCGTACTCTAGCTCAGCTCTCTTAGTGAAGAAGAAGGACCAGAGTTGGCGCTTGTGTTTTGATTACCGTGGGATCAATAGAGCCACGATACCAGACAAGTTTCCAATTCCCATGATCGATCAACTACTACTCGATGAGCTTAATGGTGCCAAGTGGTTCTCAAAATTGGATTTACGGTCCAATTATCATCAAATTCGAATGCACAATAGCGTTTAACACTCATGATGGCCACTTCGAATTCCTCGTCATGCCTTTTGGCTTGATAAACGCCTCAACCACGTTTCATGCCTTAATGAACAAGGTTTTCCGTCCTTATTGTTGGGAATGTCGTGCAATCATTTGTACTTACTCGTATGGTCGGTTATAACATCGAGATTAGACAAAGTCATATGGTACTAGGTATTGTAATGGCTTGCTAGAGTCCACTTATAATCTGTGAGTTGAGATACTCACTTCTAGTACTATATTATCTTATTGGGTCACACACCTAAGCAAATGGAGACAATTCAATAGGAAATGATCATTATAGGAATGATTCATGACTTGGGCGTAATAATACATGGTTTCGGAGGAGAATATGTATTTTGGGCCAAGCCTAAATTAATCCTAATTCAACTAGGAATTAATTAGGTGTTTTGGGCTGGGCCTACATTAATCCTAATTCAACTAGGAATAGTTAGGGTGTTTTGGGCTGGGCCTAAATTAATCCTAATTCAACTAGGAATTAATTAGGTGTTTTGGGCTGGGCCTAAATTAATCTTAGTTAACTAGATTAGGTGTTTTGGGATAGAGTCCACTTATAATCTGTGAGTTGAGATACTCACTGTTAGTACCATATGATCCTATTGGGTCACACACCTAAGCAAATGGAGACAATTCAATAGGGAATGATCATTATAGGAATGATTCATGACTTGAGCGTAATAATACATGGTTTCGGATGAGAACATGTGATTTGGGCCAGACCTAAATTAATCCTAATTCAACAAGGAATTAATTAGGTGTTTTGGGCTGGGCCTAAATTAATCCTAATTCAACTAGGAATTAATTAGGTGTTTTGGGTTGAGCCTAAATTAATCCTAGTTAACTAGGAATTAATTAGGTTAACTTAAACTCCATATATATATATGATATAGGGCACGTTTTTGAGATGAAGAGAAACCCTAGCTTCTAATTGCAAAGTCGAAACTCTCAGAGAATTGCACACAAAGTTCTAGCAGACTTCTCTCCTACTTGCGTGCGTGTGGACTATCAATAGAGGTGCTACACTTGGAGCACTTGCTGATCTTATACTTGATCTTATCTCCGCTGCACCAATCAAACTTCAGGTATAATCGAGTTCCCCATTTTTCAGATTCAGTTAAGTTAATACAAGACCTAGAGCTTAGAGTTTTTGCTAGATTGGTCAATTGATAATTGTCGAATTGCTTAAAAACCAAACAGTGGTATCAGAGCCAGGTTGTATTCTTATTGAAATCTGATGTTTTCATGTTTGCTTCATTGATTAAAAGTTTCTTTTAATTGAATTAGAATGCATGATTAGGGTTTTGATGAAATCGAAAATCAGAGCTTATTTTATTATTGTTGAAATCGAAAATTTGAGCTAGTTGTAATCTTAATGAAATTTGATGTTTTCATGCTTGATTGATTGATTGAAAGTTTGTTTTAATTTTATTAGAATTGCATGATTATGGTTTCATTAAAATCAAAAATTAGGGTTTCATTGAAATCGATAAATTAGGGTTTCATTGAAATCGAAAAATTAGGGTTTATAGTTTCAGGGTTCTGATGTGATAAACCAAAATATAACCTAATTTAAAATAGCCCTGAATGATCTGATTTAATAATATTAGACCGAATCTGGTTTTCTCGCAATCAGTTTAAGAAAAATTATACCAAGTTGGAGAAAAACCAGTAGGTGCCAACCGGCATAGGGTCATGATTAGAAAAATCATAAATAAAATTTTAAACCCTTTGATTTGATTTCTTTGGTTTTCTAAATCCCCTTTTAACCATCTTGAGTGCATATATGATATACATTCAAGTTAAAATTTAATTCCTCAAACAAATATCAAGAAATTGATGTCTTTCCACTTCACGTCAACTGTCAAGACTCGTTTTATCGTATGGTGGGCTAGCTCGGGTTTGGTACCTACTTTGACATGGGTGAGGCAGATGGTAACCGTTACCATATATGATTATGAGATTGGTTTACTTGACTGAGCTATCAAGACCGTCTTAACCTTTGAGACATCGGAGTGATTTTGGCATATGAGATGTCAAATCACGACCAAGAGTTATATATGTGATATAACTAGCAAATATGTTTCTTACCTAAATAACTAAGGTCTGGGCGATGAGCTCAGCTCACTCAGATTTTTCTGAAATACGGATCTCGGGATCATTGTATTCAATCAAGGAACTATTGATTGAACACAATGTGAGTTTTCTTAAATATGTTAAGATTTCTCAATACTTAAACCATCATAACTAAAACTTCTTACCTCTCTTAATTTCAACTATGGCAAATAACAACAACCATAACCACAACTCATTCTCCCTTCGATCTGTCCTTGAGAAGGACAAGTTGAATGGGAAGAATTTCCTGAGTTGGTATCGTAACCTGAGAATTGTTCTCAGGCAGGAGAAGAAAGATTATGTTTTGGAACAAGTCTTGCCTCCTAGACCGGCTACCAAAACCACTATTTCAGCTAGGAATGCTTGGGATAAGCATTCCAATGATGTGATAGATGTGAAATGCTTGATGCTTGCGACCATGATCTCGGAACTGCAGGTGCGGTACGAGAGTGTGCTGTCACCCATCGAGATCGTGACTGGCCTGAAGGGAATGTTTCAGGAACAAGCACGATATGAGAGATACCAAAAGGTGAAATCTCTCATCGAATGCAAATTATCGAAGGATGGTTCGGTGCGTAGTCATGTATTGAAAATGATGGGTTATATTGATAATATGGCTAAACTAGACAGCCGCCTTATCCAAGAGTTGGCTACGGACATCATACTTCAGTCGCTGACGTCTTGTTATCATTAGTTCGTATTGAACAATAATATGAACAGCATTACAAAGACGTTGACTGAGCTGCATGGAATGCTTAAGACAGCAGAGCCGAATGTCAAGAAGGGTGCCCCACCTGTACTCTTAGTACAAAGGGGTAAATCGTTTAAGAAACATGGGAAGGACAAGGGTAAGGGAAAGGCTAAAGCTGGCCCGGTTGTGAACTAGGAACCGGTCACATCCATACCCAGAACCAAGCCTGGCCCATCTAAAACGGACGTTTCCAATTAATGTAACGAGCAAGGGCATTGGAAAAGAAACTGGAAGAGATATTTGGAAGATTGCAAGAAGATGAAGAAGCAGTATGACGCTCCTTCATGTACTTTTGTTATCGAAGTAAATGTTGCTTCAACAAGTTCTACTTCATAGGTACTTGATACCGGCTGTGGTGCTCATATTTGCACTAATATGCATGGCCTAAGCAACAGTAGAAGCTTGAAGAAGGGGCAAGTGGACTTATGTGTAAGAAATGGAGCAAGAGTTGCTGCATTAGCCGTAGGAACATATAATTTGTCTCTTCCATCTGGTTTAGTTTTGGTTTTAGAAAATTGCTACTATGTACCTGCTATAAGCAGAAACATTGTTTCTGTTTCGGTTTTGGATACGCTAGAGGAAATTTCAACTAATTTCATTACATTTACTGATGACTTCAGTAGATACGGTTATGTCTATTTAATGAGACACAAATCATAATCTTTTAAAAAGTTCAAAGAGTTCCAAAATGAAGTACAAAATCAACTTGGCAAGAGTATTAAGGTTCTTCGATCTGATCGAGGAGGTGAATACTTAAGTCAAGAGTTCAGTGACCATCTGAGAGATTATGGAATTATTTCACAACTCACTCCTCCCAGGACACCACAATGGAGTAGTGTGTCCGAGAGGAGGAATGAAACATTACTTAACATGGTTCAATCAATGATGAGTCACACTGATCTTCCGTTATCCTTTTGAGGATATGCTCTAGAAACTTCTGCGTTTACGCTTAATAGAGCGCCATTAAAATCAGTGGCAAAGACACCATATGAGATGTGGACGGGAAAAATTCCCAATTTGTCTTTCCTGAAGATTTGGGGATGCGAGATTTATGTGAAACAATTAATATCCGATAA
Organism: Lepidium sativum; assembly: GCA_023374145.1. Taxonomy (NCBI): domain Eukaryota; kingdom Viridiplantae; phylum Streptophyta; class Magnoliopsida; order Brassicales; family Brassicaceae; genus Lepidium; species Lepidium sativum. The sequence continues at coordinate 45,257 of JAKUCM010003144.1, forward strand.
AATTGCACCGAAATCAGATAAATGCTTCTTTGTTGGTTATCCGAAGGAAACTAATGCGTACTATTTCTACAACCGAACCGAGAATAAAGTGTTTGTTGCTCGACATGGTGTTTTTCTTGAGAGAGAGTTTCTTTCTAAGAAAAACAGTGGGATTAAAGTACAACGCGAAGAAATTCGAAAGCTACAGGAAGCTGCTCAATCCGTACAAAAAGAGCAGCCGTTAGACTCGCAAGATGTTATCGAATCAACACATGTAGAGTGTGAAGTTCGCAGATCCGGTAGAATCCATCATGAACCCGAGAGATATCTGGGATTCCTCGTGACTGAAGAACAAGATTTGTTGATCGTTGAGAACGATGAACCTGCAAACTTCAAAGAAGCAATGATGGGCTCTGACTCCAAAAAGTTGTTAAAGGCCACATAATCCAAAATGGGATCCATGTCAAAAAACCAAGTTTGGTCGTTGGTCGATTTACCTCATGGTGCAAAAGCAATCGAGTGTAAATGGGTTTTCAAGAAGAAAATTGATGTGGATGGTAACATACAGATTTATAAAGCTAGACTGGTAGCTAAGGGTTTCAAACAAGTCAACGGTGTTGACTATTCGGATTCTCCTAGCGACTACTGCTCATTATGATTATGAAGTTTGGTAGATGGATGTCAAAACCGCGTTCCTGAATGATATTCTGGAAGAGGATGTGTATATGACTCAACCTGAGGGTTTTGTTGATCCTAAAACTGTTGGGAAAGTGTGCAAACTTCACAAATCCATTTATCGATTGAAGCAAACATCACAGAGTTGAAATATTTGTTTCGATGAAGCAGTCAAAGAATTTGGCTTCATCAGGAACGAAGAAGAAAGATGCGTATACAAGAAGTTTAGTGGGAGCACAAATGCGTTTCTTGTGTTGTACGTGGATGATATCTTACTTATCGGAAATGACATTCCGTTGCTGAAGTCCGTTAGGGTTTGGCTCGGAAAATGTTTCTCGATGAAGGACATGGGGGAAGCCGCCTATATTCTTGGAATCAGGATCTATCGAGATAGACCTAAAAGGATGATCGGATTGTTTCAAGACACTTACATAGATAAAGTATTGAGCAGATTCAGTATGCATGATTCCAATAAGGGCTTCTTACCAATGTCTCATGGCATGGTTCTAAGCAAGACGTGGTGTCCCAAGACACCTGCTGAGCGAGAATGCATGAGTAGGATTCCCTATGCTTCTGCAATAGGATCCATCATGTACGCTATGATTTCTACTCGTCCAGACGTTGCTTGTGCATTAAGTATGACAAGCAAGTACCAATCAAATCCAAGTGAGATTCATTGGACTGCCGTCAAGAACATCCTGAAATATTTGAGGAATACTAAGGATATGTTCTTGGTGTACGGAGAAACTGAGGAGTTGGTTATTAGTGGATTCACGGATGCAAGCTTTCAGACGGATAAGAAAGAGTTACGTCTTTTGTCTGAATGGCGGTGCAGTTAGTTGGAAGAGTTCCAAGCAAAGCACCGTAGCTGACTCCACTACTAAAGCTGAATACATCACTCCTTCTGAAGCTGTGACGGAAGCTGTTTGGATAAAGAAGTTCATCTTTGAACTTGGTGTGATTCCGAGTATTGTTGAGCCAGTGAAGATCAGCCGAGTTTCAAGCGAAGAGAACGTCGTTGATCCTTTGACGAAAGTACTTTCACAGACTAAGCATGAGTATCATGCCAATGGCATAGGCCTTAGGTACATTAAGATATAATCTTAGTTCCAGTGGGAATTATAATAGTTTTATGTTATGATGTAAACATACTTTGGCTATGTTTAATGAAATTATTTTTCTATTTAATACTTGTATTAAATATTTATCCCGAAATAATCATGACATTCTTATAGGTCATCAAGTTGAGGACTTGATCATGAAACCCTATAGGCGTAAAAATGCATGAATTATCTCATTCCCTAGTCAATGGTTATTAAAGTGGGATACTAATAATGAGATAGACTCGTATGTGAGGTGACTGATGACAAAGTTTCATGGATTCATTGATAATAAGTAGCAAGTCAATCACATAGATGTGTGTCACATGAACATAGCATGGGAATTGACCCGCTATGAGAACTCTACGAGATCGTATAATGAGTGTCATAAGAGATTCTCATACGAATATATAGCATAGTCCTTAGACCTGAGTTCATGCTGTTTTCTTGCACATGAATTGGTATGTTTTGAAATTTTTAAACGCCAACCATAACTGGTGGTTATAAAGAAATTTTTCGGGCAGATCATGAAATGTGAGAAAGGAACAGAGGATGGAACAAGATGGAATTTGTCCCTCCTATATACGGGAGAAAGATATCTCTGGGCCCTTCGAAAGATTTGATTCTGTAAAATGCATGACCGTGCTCAAACAAGGTGATATACGCTTATTTGCTCTATCAGTACAAAATCAAATTCAATAAACATTGATCTGGCTCATTAAAATAAGGATGACACAAACTCTTTCCTTAGAGCAGATAGAGATATGGAGACAAATGGATATTGGGAATATATGATTCCAGTACAAGTGGGAGATTGTTGGGAATGTCCTGCAATCATTTGTACTTACTCGTGTGGTCATTTCTAAGATCGAGATTAGAAAAATTCATATGGTACTAGGGGTTGTAATGGCTTGCTAGAGTCCACTTATAATCTGTGAGTTGAGATACTCACTATTAGTACTATATGATCCTATTTGGTCACACACCTAAGCAAATGGAGACAATTCAATAGGGAATGATCATTATAGGAATGATTCATGACTTGAGCGTAATAATACATGGTTTCGGATGAGAACATGTGTTTTGGGGCAGACCTAAATTAATCCTAATTCAACAAAGAATTAATTAGGTATTTTGGGCTGGGCCTAAATTAATCATAATTCAACTAGGAATTAATTAGATATTTTGGGTTGAGCCTAAATTAATCCTAGTTAACTAGGAATTAATTAGGTTAACTTAAACTCCCTATATATATGATATAGGGCACGCTTTTGAGATGAAGAGAAACCCTAGCCGCTGATTGCAAAGTCGAAACCCTAAGAGAATTGCACACAAATTTCTAGCAGACTTCTCTTCTACTTGCGTGCGTGTGGACTATAAATAGATGTGCTACACTTGGAGCACTTGCTGATCTTATACCTGATCTTATCTCCGCTGCACCAATAAAACTTCAGGTATAATTGAGTTCCCTATTTTTCAGATTCAATTAAGTTAATACAAGACCTAGGGCTTAGGGTTTTTGCTAGATTAGTCAATTGATAATTGTCGAATTACTTAAAAACCTAACACTTATCTCCGAAAATTCGTTCTTGTGTTTTTTGATGATATCCTTATCTATAGTTCTTCACTTGAGGAACATGCTAATAACTTACGTATGGTACTGCATATTTTTGTTCAACAACAACTCTTTGCTAATCGAAAGAAATGCACATTCGCACAGGATAGTGTCGAGTACCTCGGCCATGTGATCTCATTTCAAGGAGTGGCCACAGATCAGTCTAAGATCACGACTGTCCAAGCCTGGCCATACCCGAAAATAATAAAAGAACTTCGCGGCTTCTTGGGTCTGACCGGTTACTATAGACGTTGCGTCCAACAATATGGATCTATTGCTTAACCGTTAATCAAGCTCCTCAAGAAAGATCAATTTAACTGGTAGGATGCAGCTCAAAGAGCCTTTGATACACTGAAGACCGCAATGATATCCGCGCCTATCTTGGCCTTACCAAAATTTGATGCCTAGTTCGTTATTGAATATGACGCCTCGGGTTTTGGTATCGGTGCAGTATTAATGCAGCAGCTACACCCAATTGCTTATTTCAGTTATGGTCTTTTGGAAAAGGAACAAGCAAAACCAGTCTATGAACGTGAGTTGATGGCCATCGTATACGCGGTACAAAAACTTGCGTCACTACCTCTTGGATCGTCGTTTTGTAGTTTCTACAGATCAGAAAAGTTTAAAGTTCTTGCTACACGAATGCCACACGAGTCTAACAATAGGACATTTGGGGCTTCTCAAAACGGTAAAACGAATTCAATCTCTTTTTCATTGGCACGGTATGAAAAATACCATTCAGAAAATTGTGGCCGAGTGTGTAGTATGTAAAACCCACAATTACTCCACATTGTCACCTGCAGGGCTGCTTCAGCCCATCCCCATTCCATTTAAAATCTGGGACGACATCTCAATGGGCTTTATTGAGGGTCTTCCGATGTCCCATGGGTCTAATGTGCTGATGGTTGTAGTGGATCGACTCAGCAAATATACCTGTTTTCTCATGCTCCTTCAGCCGTTTTCAGCCGCGGATGTGGCTAAGTTGTTTATCGCAGAAGTGGTGCGCTTACATAGCTTCCCTAAGAGCTTCATCTTAGACAGGGACAAGGTATTTGTAAGTAATTTTTGGGGTGAATGTTTTCGTTTAGCCAGGAAAATTTTGAAGTTTAGTACGGCTTTCTACCCACAAACAGATGGACAAACAGAGGTCGTGAATTGTTGTGTCGAGACTTACTTACGTTGTTTTTCCTTCGGACATCCTCACACTTGGACTAAGTACTTGCATTGGGCAGAATTTTGGTACAACACTAGCTTCCATACATCACATAAGTGCACTCCTTTCAAAGTTGTTTACGACCATGACCCTCCCACACTTTTAAGATATGAACCCGGCTCGACAACAAAGTTTGCTTTAGACCAATCGTTTTGTGACCGTGACGAGATCCTGCAGGACATTAAGACCCATTTAACAAGTGCACATGCTCTCATGAAGAATAATGCAGAAAAACATAGACGTGATCTGGTCTTCCAACTAGGTGAGTCCGTTTTTTTGAAACTTCGACCTTATGAGCAACACTCGGTGTCCCGCAGATTTTGTCAGAAGTTGGCTGCTCGTTACTACGGCCTGTATGAAGTTCTAGCTCAGGTGGATCAGGTAGCTTACCGCCTACGACTTCCCGCCTCGTCCAAAATACATCTGATATTCCATGTGTCCTAACTCAAACATGTTCTCGGCGCAACACATGAGGTCTCTCCATTACCCACCTCTCTTTCTCCGACAGATGTAGTAGTACTTACTCCGGACCAGATCCTTTCCACAAAGTACGATGAAGACGAACACCTCATCGCCTTGGTTCATTGTTTTGGCGTGCCCTCTCACGAGAACTCTTGGCATCGCGTGACAGCCCTCCATGACTAATTTCCAGCCTATGCACTTGAGGACAAGCTGTGTGTTGCACAAGGGAGTATTAATATGCCCCTCAAAGCGTACAACCTTCGCCACAAGAAGAAGACTTCATCACAACAGCCAACATAGTCTTAAGAAGACTTTTTCCTTTTTCTTTATTTAAGTTGGTTAGTATTTTGATTTAGCTTATTGTACTATTTCCTTTTATTTTGTTCTTTGTTTTTGTGTTCAGCCTTTTATAAGATGAGGATGTTCACTGCCATAATTTCTTATCTCGTTGAATTAATTGCTTTTACGAATTAGAACTGTTTTTTTTTTGTTGTAACCATCTTAATTAGCTTCATGGCCCATTTTTAGAGGGTTGAAACCTTTGGTCCGCGAAAGCGCACTCAAGGCATATTGCCACTTGACTATTAAATTATACATTGGTAATTAAACCATAAAACATTTGGTCTCGAGTGGTGTGATCAAAATTGATTACATTACGTCTGCTAATAATTTAGCAAATCCATTCACTAAAGGCCTAATAAGATACCAAGTGCTCAAATCGTCTAAAGGAATGGGTTTAAAGCTTGCAACAACAACTTTATGACGGATAGCCAACTTATACAACTGGCGATCCCAGATGATAGGTTCAATGGAACAGCTAAGTCAAATAGATTGTCATCAAAGCACGACACTACCATTCTTAATGACAATCGTCGTGCCTAGAAATATAAATCAAGGTTAAGCAATGCTTTTAATGATCAAATAGCTTTGACATATCAGTGAAGTCGCCAAGGCTACTTCTTAGAACCCCAACTATTACATGAACCACCTAGTGAGTGTTAAATGAGGCCATTTCTAGGAGAATTTATCCATGCAAAATTTTCTAAGTTCACTCACGAACATACAAGGCAAGTTGAAGGCCACAATGAACACAATAGAGAACCCAATACTCTACTAGAAATAACACTACATTATAACTGTTGTCTCGATTTACATGAAAATCTAAAAAGTTCAAGACATCATGTTCACTTTCTGGCCAAGTATGCCCGACACATATTAACTATGACTGGTTCAAGGTTGAAAAATATTACCAGCTCAAACACAATGCATTTTGTTTTAACTCACACGTTTGTAAAGTCTTTAGTGTTTATCGAGTCTATCAAGTCTGTAGTATCAGTATGTTGAGTCTTTGTTCCTGCCAGTTACAATATAACATGCTATGGTTGAAACTATTTCCATTCATGTGGGGGATTGTTGGAGCTTTGTAATGAGATTGAATGAGAAATATAGAATACAAGTGTGTAACTTAGATGTATTTGTTAATCTAACTAAGTGTTAGAATTAGTGCAAGTTAATTTCTAAGTGGCTTGAGATTAAAATGAGTCTCATGCCTCTTAATTCACATAACTTGGAAGTTTAATCTTGGGCCAAAAGCTTTCATTAAGCTCACATATTTTTCAAGTCCATTAGGCTCAAGACATGAAGCAAAACACAATTGTGGAAGCTTCTTTTTCCTTGTACGTTCATCAAAGAAGTAATGACAAATCAATGCCTTTGAATGAGGAGATCACTCAATTATTCCAGCGTTGAATTCTTTCAAGAGTTTTCCTAATATGACTCAAGCTACTCTATTGTATAAGGGTTGGTTTGGGTACAAACTCTTTTAAGCTTTTCTCCTCTTCTCTATTCTTACAAAAGTAAGTTCTTTGTCAAGTTTTTTTTTGTGAGTTCATAGTTAAGGGTTTTGGTTTGTAGATTCCTCAAAAGGGTGAAGCTTTTGTAGTCTTATAGTGATTGTATCATTAGGTTCAAAGACTTTATTTTACCATTTATTGTGGAAGTTCTTTTGGATTCAGTAGAAAGAGTTAGCTCTTGACTTCACTTTCTGTTTTGTAATTTTAATTTCAAAGGTTTCTCTACTAAATTATTCTTAAAATTACTGACTGATTTTGGTTCTATTTTTAAGTGGTTAGATCAATTATTTGATTCCAGTAGTGAACCTTACAATGATTTGCTCCCAGTAGTGGGTAGTAGAACTACCTTATTTTTAAGTTGTAGCATTTGTTTGAAAGCAAAACAGTCACATAATGAATTTCCAACAAGTGATAATAAGAGTAATGCAATTTTTGATATGATACACTGCGATCTATGGAGACCATATAAAACATCAAGTTTTTGTAATTCGTATTATTTTCTCACAATTGTTGACGATCACTCAAGAGAAGTGTGGGTTTACTTGTTAAATAACAAGACTCAAGTGGGAGAAATATTGAACAACTTCATGGCAATGCTTTTGCGACAGTTTGATAAGAAAATCAAGTGATAACGAAACAGAGTTTTTTTCACTTGCCAAAGGATTTTGAGAATAGGGAATTACACATGAAACACCATCTGTGGGGACAGCACAACAAAACGGTAGAGTTGAGAGAAAGCATAGACACATTTTGAATGTGGCTCACGCATTGTTGTTTTGGTCTTCACTTCGTTTAAATTTTGGGGAGAGAGTTTTTAACAACTGCATAACTGATAAATAGAACACTGTCTTGAGTGTTGAGTGGAAAGACAACATTCAAAATTATTTATGGGAAAGAACCCGTGTATGATGAACTGGAAGTTTTTGGATGTCTTGTCTTTACACAAAAGCAAAGAAGATATGGGGATAAGTTTGCTGCAAAAAGTCGCAGGTGTGTGATGATTAGCTATCCATTTGGAAAAAGGGGCTGGAATTTGTTTGACTTAGACACAAATGAGACTTTTGTGTCATGTGACGTTGTGTTCATTGAAAATAATTTTACAGTGGATAGTGATATGAACAAAGATATTGAAAGATTTGAAGCTGCAAAGAAAAAGTTTGGTTGGTCTGATGATGTGACTACAAATGAAAACGTTATGACTATTCCACCAACAGTGGTCGAAAATGGAAGCAATAAAGCTTCTGTGATTACTGGTGATAATGGAGGAAAAATTGCAGAACCTGCAATTGCTAATTGCGATGATGAAACAGAGAGAATTGAGGAGATTGAAAGCAATGAAGCAGAGATAGATAGACTCATAGCCGATCGAAAATTAGTTGTTAGTGATGATAATCGTGACAATAACGAGGCACCAGCTGTAGAAGAGTTCGGTCAAGGACAGAGACAGAAGCAAGTTTCTGTGAGATTAAGAGACTATGATCTTAATAATGTGGAGGGACCATCGTTGATCATCGAAGAAGTCGAGACTGAATGTGATAAAGATTACTCTTTGTCAAAATATCTTGATAGCACGTCGTTCTCACCAGAATTTCAGTGTTTCTAAACATCTATCACCGCTGAAACAGAACCGTTTCTTGATGCAGTAAGTGATGAACGTTGGAGAATTGCCATGCAAAAAGAAATTGATGCATTAGAGAAGAATGGAACTTGAGTGATTGTAAAACTGCCTCCAAACAAGAAAGCCATGGTGATGCCTCACGCAGTCATGGCAGGGTTTGCCGGATGAACATATCGATCAGAAAAGGTACAGAAATCGGAAATCAGGTTGCGATAGGGTTGCAAGGTGGAGGAGGTTACGGATAAGTCTTGACCCGTAATCTCCAAGCGAAATCGATGCGAATGAATACGAAAAGAGGGAATGGAATGAGGTAGCGACACGTGAGTGATGGCTCTTCTCACGATACGGCTAGATTTAGCAGCCGTGAGCCTGGTTCGACGGTGGCTAAAGGTTTCTAAGCGAGTCACACGCAAAGAGAGAAAATAGAAACTTGTTCCTTCGTTAAAATGAGGCTAACTGTGACACCCTAACTCAAGATGTCTACGTCCGGATTCGGTTTAGTTTGGCCTTGGGCGGACCAAACACTTAGTCAGTTTTAGGTTCTTTCTTTACTTAGTCTTTTTCGGGTTTTTGACAGTTTTATAAGCCCAAAACATATGCATAAACCAACTCAAAAGGTTCTAGTACAACAAGTTTGCAAGAATGTTCGAATTTAAATGTGCCTAGACCTATTTTAACCCAGCCTTATTTCATCCTTCCTCCTTCTCGCCTCGGTCTCGCTCCTACTTAGCCACTTTCACGGTCTTTGGGTAAATCACCTACAATCACGAAGATTGGGTAAGCAAACGAATTTTCTTAGTGAGTCGGTCATTCCGTCCCACTAGGCCAAACCAGATACGTATTAAACAACAAGCAATCAAGTCAGAGATAGCATTATTCATGCACAGAGTCCAGCATACGCATATGCTCAGAGTCCGATCAGATCTGTTGCCTTAGTTACTCGGATTCACCCGAATCAACCAAAACACCAATCATGAACGGAAAACAGTACATATTCATCCAATCAATCACGCAATCCTAACTCATCTAAGACTTAATCCCACTATTGCCCAAAACGAACCAAGAATCACCTCAACGGTCCCGAAAACTCACATTTGCCTTAGCCTTTTCTGACACCACTTGATGCGATTGCCAATCAAGATACTCGGATCCGGTTTTGATCGCTCTCGATCTGCTCTTTCCCTTGCTCAATTCGGCAAAAATCGGTCTTAGAGTGCTTTGCAATGATTCCGACTTCCTTAGAGATTTTCGTGATGATTTTTGGGCTGCGGCAGTTTTGATCCTTATTTATAGGGTTTTTGGGTGAAAAACCCTAACCCTAATTCGCCCCAAGGTGGGCCAAATTCGAGCCCACCTGAATTGGATCAAGTCCAATCCGCTAGACACTTATGTCCCGGACCGACCCATGGACGGCCCAAAGACTTCCCACTATCACTCCCTTCAGTTCGGACACTCAACAACCCTGTCCGAACACTTCACTTCCTGTCCGAATATTTCACTTCCTGTCTGAACACACTACCCGTTCGGACACTGTCACTCCCTTGTCCGAATTTCATGGACTTGTCCGAATTTCCCGCGGCCTGGTCCGAATTTTCCGTGACCTGGTCCGAATTTCACGCGACCTTGTCCGAATTTCACGCGACCTTGTCCGAATTTCCCGCGACCTTGTCCGAACTTCACGCATCCTAGTCCGAAATTTTCGCGACCTTGTCCGAATGGCACATGGCCTTGTCCGAATGGCACTTTGCCTTGTCCGAATGGCATTTAGCCTTGTTCGATCAAAACCCCAGACTTTTCCTTACTTCCTCACACAAATTCCTTTGTCCCTCGAACCCATCCAGAATCACCCGAAGGGTCCGCGGAACACGGGTGTTACAAGTCTCCCCCACTTCAAAGGATTCGTCCTCGAATCTAGACTTGGAATGGTCCAACCTTTTGCTTCTCAAATAACTTAGGAAAATTTTCCTTCATTCTGACTTCTGGTTCCCACGTGAGCTCAATTTCCCCATCGCAATCCCATTCGACTTGGACCATTCTGGTTTTCTTCCTGCGGTCTGCCTTGACCTTCTTATCTAGGATCCGGACTGGAACTCCCTCAACTGTCATGTTTTCCCTTAGGTTCCTTGGAGGTTCAACCACGACTCGTTCTCCATGGCCTAAGCACTTCTTTAGCATCGAAACATGGAAAACGTTATGAAACGCATCCAGTTCCACATGCAGTGCCAACTTATAGGCTACTTTCCCAATCCTTTCCAAAATCTCATAAGACCCCATATACCTTGGTGTTAACTTAGCTGATCGGGCCGAATGCTCCTTACCCTTATATGTGACTGTCTTAAGGTAGACCAAGTCACCAACTGCGAACTCAAGATCCTTCTTTCTCTTGTCCGCATAGCTCTTTTGCCTATCCTGAGCTTGTTTCATGTTGAACCTGACCATTCTCAACTTTTCTGTTGTATCCTCTATGAAATCTCGCCCATAAATGCTTCGCTCCCCCACTTGAGTCCAACACAAAGGGGTTCGACATGGTCGTCCGTACAGTGCCTCATACGGACACATCCCAATACTTGCGTGATAACTGTTGTTATACGCGAATTCGGCCAAAGGTAAGTGTTCATCCCACTTACCTCCCCAATCCAACACACTTGCCCGCAACAAGTCCTCAAGTGTTTGGATGGTACGCTCTGACTGACCATCTGTCTGCGGATGGTAAGCCGTACGCGTATGGACCTTAGTCCCCAACCTAGCCTGAAGCGCTTTCCAAAACGCTGAACAGAACTTGGCATCCCGATCTGACACTATGCTTGCCGGTGCACCATGCAACCGAACAATCTCCCTTACATAGATTTCGGCCAACTTTTCAGCTCGATCCGTCCTATTGACCGCAATGAAGTGAGCCGACTTGGTTAGTCGATCCACTATGACCCATATCGCATCCCTTTTATCACAAATGGGCAGTCCCGTTATAAAGTCCATTGTGATCATGTCCCATTTCCATTCCGGGATCGGTAGGCTTTGCAAAAACCCACTTGGAACTTGGTGTTCTGCCTTCACCAATTGGCAAGTAGGGCATTCTAAAACCCACTTATCCACGTCCCGCTTCATTCATGTCCAATGATAGTACCTTTATAGATCTCGGTACATCTTAGTTGATCCAGGATGGATAGCCAACTTAGACTGATGTGCCTCCTTAAGGATTTATTCCCGCAATCCTTGGTCGTTTGGAACACACACTCGGCCATGAAGCAGAATCGTCCCATTATTCAAAATCTGGTACTCAGTATTATCGTTCTTTGCTACTTTGTTCAGATTTTCATCCTTTTCTTGGGCAATCCGTACCCGACTTAGCAAATCTGCTTGGTCCGCTGCACCTAAGCCCAAAGGTTCCTCTTCAACCGTTAAGGCTGCTAGGCTCAACGTTCCGACCATGCTAATCAGCCCTTCGATCTCTTTTTCCGAGTCCACGTCCACCCTTTTCCTACTTAGTGCATCAGCAACTAAGTTTGCCTTACCCGGATGGTATTCTATGTCCAGGTCATAGTCCGCGATCAGTTCCATCCATCGTCTTTGCCTTAGGTTCAGGTCCGGTTGAGTGAAGATGTACTTCAAACTCTTATGATCCGTGAACACTTGGACCTTCCCACCATAAAGTTAGGATCGCCATATCTTCAAGGCGAAAACCACAACAGCCAGTTCCAAGTCATGAGTGGGGTAATTCACTTCATGCTTCCTTAACTGTCGTGATGCATAAGCAATCACCTTCCCATGCTGCATCAGTACACAACCCAAACCCATTCGTGATGCGTCCGTATACACCACATAAGGCTCACTTGGTTCCGGCAAGGCCAGAACTGGAGTACTCGTTAGCATGTCCTTAAGCCTTGAGAAACTCCCTTCGCATTCCTTAGTCCAATTGAAAGGGACATCCTTTCCAGTAAGCTGAGTCATAGGCTGCGCCATGCTCGCAAAGCCTTTGACAAAACGTCGGTAATACCCAGCCAATCCAAGGAAGCTCCTTACCTCGGATGCGTTCAAGGGTCTAGGCCATTCTGAAATTGCCTTGATCTTTTCCGGGTCCACGGACACACCCTTATCCGAGACCACATGACCGAAGAACCCAATTTCCCTTTGCCAAAAGCTGCACTTACTCAGCTTCCCGAACAGCTTGTGTTCCCTTAGCTTCCCCAAAACTGTCCTTAAGTGACCTTGATGCTCTTCCGGCGACTTAGAGTACACCAGAATGTCATCTATGAAGATGATCACGAATTCATCCAAGAATTCTCGGAACACATCGTTCATCAATTTCATGAAGGCTGCTGGGGCATTGGTCAGCCCGAAAGGCATGACCACGAACTCAAAGTGTCCGTACCTTGTTCGGAAGGCTGTTTTCCGAACGTCAGACTCCGCGATTGGGATCTGATGGTAACTTGAAGCCAAATCGATCTTTGAGAACCAAGTAGCACCTCTGAATTGGTCCAACAACTCGTCTATCCGTGGAAGAGGGTACCTGTTCTTTACCGTTACTCGGTTCAGCCCACGATAATCTATGCACAGCCTGAACGTGCCATCCTTCTTCTTGACGAATAGTACTGGTGCGCCCCAAGGCGAACTACTTGGGCGAATGAATCCCTTGTCCGTCAATTCACTAAGCTGCCTCTTTAACTCGGCCATCTCTGCCGGCGCCATCCGATAAGGTGCCTTAGAGATTGGGGCCGTCCCGGGTTCTAACTCGATCGTGAAAGGATCAGATCGAGATGGTGGTAAACCCTTAACTGCCGCGAACACATCCTCGAACTCATTCACCACCGGAATGTCCTTAAGTTCTGTGTCCGTTTCTGTCTCGGCAGTTGTGATCGTAGCTAGGTACGCTTCACATCCTAGTTCGACCATCCGTTCTACTTGGATAGCCGAAATGATCAAGTTCCCTGAGGTGGGTTGGATTCCCTGAAACACCAGCTGATTCCCACCATTTTCAAATTTCACTCGACCGCAATGGCAGTCTAAGTGTGCCTTGTTCCTTCCGAGCCAATCCATTCCCAAGATCACGTCATAAGACTTCACTTGGCAGATCACCAGATCAACTGGCATGCTCACTCCCTCTATGCACACTGGGACGTTCCGGACACTACCCAAAATGTCCATCACTTGCCCACCAGCGGCTCGGACTAGTCCTTTACCTTCCTCGGGTTCCTTCTGGAATCCCTCAGTATCTATCATTCTTGGGTGCACAAAACAGTGTGTCGCCCCCGAATCAAACAGTACATGGGTTGCCACACCACCCATTTTCACAGTTCCTACACATTTTCTATACTGCTAAGGAACCTATCATACGCAACAAGCAAGCAAGTACACCAAGAAAATGCTAAGGTAAAGAGTGAGAAGACTCACCAGTTATTGGGCGCGCAGTGTTCTGATCCGCTGGATCTGCAACCATCGAATAAACCCTCGGCACCAATGCTTGCCTCTTTGGTGGAGGTGGCAGTGCTTCACTTGCCCGTTTCCTTGAAGACTGCTCCAACTTCGGACAATGCGGTCTGATGTGCCCAACTTCCCCGCAGTTGTAACACACCCTTGCATCACTGGTTCAGACTTCCTTTCCCCTTGGGTCCTCTTTCGGGCAGTCCCGAATCCTATGTTCCGTGCTACCACACCGGAAGCATGCACCCGAAGCAAATCTGCATGTACCAGAATGCTCCTTCCCGCAGACCTTGCACGTACTGCGGGCAAGAATTGGCTTCGCGGACCCATTTCCTTCCAACTTCTTGAACCTGGTCCCGAAACACTTCCCGGCTGCACTTGCGGTACAGTCTGTACCCGCTTCCTTTCCCCAGCCACCTTGGCTTCTTCCAGCCCACTTTCCAACTGTGTCGCCTTCTCTACCAGCTCGGCAACAGAATTGTAGTTCCGGACTTGGCAAACGTTTCGGAGCTCAATTCGCAGTCCGCGCATGAAGCGACGAACCTGGACCTTCTCATCGTCCAACTCGCGACCCGCATATCGCCTCAGATTATTGAACTTGGTCTCATATTCCCTCACGGACATGGATCCTTGGCAAAGATCCAAAAAGGCTCCCTCAAGCCGATCAAACACTTCCGGTGTAAAGTATTTTGCCCTAAACTCCTTATCGAACGTTTCCCAGCTACAGTTCGGGTTATCCATTCTTCCCGAAACACCTTGCCACCAATTGTGCGCGTCCCCTTCCAGATAGTGGACCGCGATATCCCTCTTAAACTCTTCCGGACACCGGATAGGGTTGAAATTCCTTTCCAACCTACTTCGCCACTCGTCTGCCTCGATAGGCTTGGCACCTCCTGAAAAGAACTTGGTGCCTAACTTCTGCATGTGATCCATCATTTTGAGGTATGATGGCGTAACCGCAGAGTGTGTCTCTTCGACCACAGTTTCCACCGGAACCGGAATCACCCGCGGTGGTACTGCTGCAGCGGGCACTACAGCAGGAAGTCTTTCCAAGACTTGGATCAAAAGAGCAAACACCTCACTCATCCCAATCGGATTCGCGGTACCAGCACTCGCGTTGGGATGTTCACTTCTTTCCACACTTTGATTGTCCACACTCTGGACATCCTCATCCTCGGTCCTTCCCGTCACAGCTCGGGAAGCCGCCTCGTTTCCCACATTCCTTCTGGTCCGATTACTTTTAGCCATCTACAGTGACCCGATTCACTAAGTTAGTCCCTCATACTAACTTAGTTCAATTCACACCCATATAAATACATATAAACCTTACCGCGAGACCTTGGCACGAGGAGGATGGATTTCCATTCATCTAACCCATTTATGCATATAACCCGACTATCCTAGAACCAAACCGCGCTCCGATACCAACTTGTGACACCCTAACTCAAGATGTCTACGTCCGGATTCGGTTCAGTTTGGCCTTGGGCGGACCAAACACTTAGTCAGTTTTAGGTTCTTTTTTTTACTTACTCTTTTTCGGGTTTTTGACAGTTTTATAAGCCCAAAACATATGCATAAACCAACTCAAGAGGTTCTAGTACAACAAGTTTGCAAGAATGTTCGAATTTAAATGTGCCTAGACCTATTTTAACCCAGCCTTATTCCATCCTTCCTCCTTCTCGCCTCGGTCTCGCTCCTACTTAGCCACTTTCACCTACAATCACGAAGATTGGGTAAGCAAACGAATTTGCTTAGTGAGTCGGTCATTCCGTCCCACTAGGCCAAACCATATACGTATTAAACAACAAGCAATCAAGTCAGAGATAGCATTATTCATGCACAGAGTCCAGCATACGCGTATGCTCAGAGTCCGATCAGATCTGTTGCCTTAGTTACTCGGATTCACCTGAATCAACCAAAACACCAATCATGAACGGAAAACATTACATATTCATCCAATCAATCACGCAATCCTAACCCATCTAAGACTTAATCCCACTATTGCCCAAAACGAACCAAGAATCACCTCAACGGTCCCGAAAACTCACATTTGTCTTAGCCTTTTCTGACACCTCTTGATGCGATTGCCAATAAAGATACTCGGATCTGGTTTTGATCGCTCTCGATCTGCTCTTTCCCTTGCTCAATTCGGCAAAAATCGGTCTTAGAGTGCTTCGCAATGATTCCGACTTCCTTAGAGATTTTCGTGATGATTTTTGGGCTGCGGCAGTTTTGATCCTTATTTATATGGTTTTTGGGTGAAAAACCCTAACCCTAATTCGCCCCAAGGTGGGCCAAAATCGAGCCCACCTGAATTGGATCAAGTCTAATCCGCTGGACACTTATGTCCCGGACCGACCCATGAACGGCCCAACGACTTCCCACTATCACTCCCTTCAGTTCGGACACTCAACAACCCTGTCTGAACGCTTCACTTCCTGTCTGAATATTTCACTTCCTGTCCGAATACACTACCCGTTCGGACACTATCACTCCCTTGTCCGAATTTCTCGCGGCCTGGTCCGAATTTTCCGCGGCCTGGTCCGAATTTCACGCGACCTTGTCCGAATTTCACGCGACCTTGTCGGAATTTCCCGCGACCTTGTCCGAACTTCACGCATCCTGGTCCGAAATTTTCGCGACCTTGTCCGAATGGCACATGGCCTTGTCCGAATGGCACTTTGCCTTGTCCGAATGGCATTTAGCCTTGTTCGATCAAAACCCCAGACTTTTCCTTACTTCCTCACACAAATTCCTTTGTCACTCGAACCCATCTGGAATCACCCGAAGGGTCCGCGGAACGCGGGTGTTACACTAACCCCTTTACAAAGACATAAGAGGCCCATTTTTATAGGCGAACTTAAAAACCCTAGACATTTGGGTCAACATAAACGATGTGTTTGTACAAAAGAAAGAAAACTTAACGGCTAAAAATAAGAGGGACAGAAATGGACACGACATATGGAGATGCGTGGTCATGCGCTAAGTGCCTTGGACTCGTTAAAACCTCCATTGGGAAACCACTTGGGACAAAACCAAGGTGAAGAAAAAGAGTATCAAACTTACTTAACGGCTTAGGGTCTTCACCAAGTGATGGTGAAGACCGTCCGGATAACCTTCGTCGTAATTATTGCATTGGGTCTGGACCTTTTGGGCAGCTGTCTTGGATCTAGTAGTGATACCGGGGTCAATCATCGGTACTTGGCTAGTGTTTGGTGTCCCTCGAGTTAGTCCCTCGTCTGTTCCGTCATCCGTATGCGTTCCGACAAGTCAGGACTCATCATTCCCTCCCCCTTGGGAAGGTTCTGGCCTCATAACTTCATAATCATCACCTACATTAAAAGGGACTAAGTCAGCCACATTGAAGGAGGTTGAGTGGAATGAACTGATTGGTTGTACGCGAACTACATAAGTGGGAGTAGTTCGAGCCAAGTCCCCTGGTTGCTCGTGACGGTGGTATGGATCAGAGCTCCTACTGTCCGGTTCACGACCTTCGTCTAGCCATTTGGCGGGTGGCATGCGGTTCAGTAGAGTAATTTGGTTCTCATCTTCCTCCATAGGGTCCGCCAAAAGTGTCCAAGGAACCTCGAGTCGTGATCGAAGACTATGCTGCGGGGCAACCCGTGTAGTTTTACCACTTCTTGGAAGAAGAGCTTGGCTAGGGTCGTGGCATCCGTGACCTTGTTGAAAGGTATAAAGTGTGTTATCTTCGAAAACCTGTCAAAAACATTAAAAATAGAATCCTTGTGATACCAATTAGGCAACCCAAGCACAAAGTCCATTGATAAATCAACCCATGGTCCATTTGGAATTGGTTTGGGTTTGTATAACCCGTGGGGTCGCGGCGTGGATTTGGCGGTCCGGCAAGTGATGCACCGACCCACAAATTTTTCTACCATGTGTTTCATCTTGGGCAAATAGAAATGTTCCTTAAGAACTTACAAGGTTTTGGTGACTCCAAAATGACCGGTTTGACCACCTTCATGGGCTTCTTGCATTAAAAGTATTCAGATTGAACCGGCGGGTATGCATAACCTACGATCACGGAAAAGAAAACCATCATTAATATAGAAACAAGAATTAACTCCCCTTCCTTGGTCCCTATAGCTTTCTCTGAATTTCGGGTCTTCCCCAAAGGCTTCTTTTAATTCCTTCAAACCTTAATACTCTTGCCTCCATAGTAGTGATCAAAGCATATCTCCTTGATAAAGTGTCGACTTTAATATTTTCTTTGACCTTCTTGTACTTGATTACATAGGGAAAAACCTCGATGAACTTTAGCTATTTGGCGTGCCAATTCTTGAGATTGGTTTGACCGCGGAGGTGCTTCAGGGTTTCGTGGTCCGTGTGAATCACAAACTTTCGGGGTAAGAGATAGTGTTGCCAAGTTTCCATGGCCCGAACCAAGGCATAGAGTTCCTTGTCATGCGTCGGGTAATTCAGGGTGGAGCCATGTAATTTCTCATTAAAGTGGGCCACATGTTTGCCTCCTTGGGTTAGGACCGCCCCAATCCCGATGCTGGATGCATCAACTCCACTTCGAAGGTTTTCTCAAAGTTGGGTAGGACGAGAAGTGGGGCTTGTGTCAGCCTTCTCTTGAGCTCGCGGAAAGATGATTCTTGGGATGGTCCCCATGCGAATTCTTCACTCTTCTTGGTGATGGCGGTAAGAGGTGCAGCCACGGTACTAAATTCTTTGATAAACCGTCGGTAGAAACTCACCAAGTAGTGGAAGTTTCCTACTTGGCTTACGGTGGTTGGTGTGGGCCATTTTTCTATGGTTCTTATCTTCTTTTGGTTCACTCATAGTCCCTGTGCACTCACAAAAAAACCTAAAAACACGAGTTCATTCGTACCAAAAACACACTTCTTGAAGTTAGCATATAGCTTTGCTTCTCGAAGTGTTGTCAAAACCGTATTAAGATGGGACAAGTGATTCTCTAGGGCGGCTATAGATAAGGATATCATCAAAATAAACCACAACAAATTTATTGATGAAGGGTCGGAATATGTGATTCATTAGACGCATGAAGGTGGAGGGGGCGTTGGAGAGGTCAAAAGGCATGAGCAACCATTTGTAAAGTCCTTGCTTGGTTTTGAAAGCCGTCTTCCATTCACCCTCTTTCATTCGGACTTGGTGGTAGCCACTCTTGAGATCGATCTTGGTAAATATACTTGCTCCATCTAACTCAACAAGCATATCGTCTAGTCTCAGAATGGGATGCATATACTTCACTGTGATATTTTTAGCCGCCCTACAGTCGACACACATACGCCACGATCCATCCTTCTTGGGTACTAGGAGAACCGGCACGGCACACGGGTTGAGACTTTCGCGCACATAGTCTTGCTTCATGAGATCACCGACTTGCCTTTCCATTTCTTTAGCTTCGGTTGGGTTGACTCTATAGGCGGCTCGGTTTGGAAGTTGAACTCCCGGGATGAGGTCGATTTGGTGTTCAATTCCTCGGATAGGTGGAAGGCCGTGAGGCAACTCTTCGGGAAACACATCTTGGAATCGGCTTATGAGCTTCTTAATGGCTTTCGAGATGGGTGCGTCTTCACTAGATATAGACAACAACTCCTTAAAGACCATTAGTAAAACATGACAAGTGGAGTCACTAAGTGATCTCCTAACATCCCCAACTTTAATCAATAGGTTTGTTTTAGTGTCCGGGTCCTTAGGCATATTAGTTTGCAATTCATTAACTTGAGAAGGTATTAACGGTTTTAGAAAAATAAGCTTATTGTTATATGTGAAGTAGTATTGATTGGTATGACCATAATGCGACATTTTCTTATCAAATTGCCAAGGTCTACCCAACAATAGGTGGTTGGCTTGCATCAGGACTACATCACATAGAACTTGGTCCTTATATGGCCCTACACTAAATGTAACCAAAACTTGTTTAGAGACATTGATCATAGACTTATTATTCAACCACTTAAGCTTATAGGGTTTCGGGTGGGATGTGGTTACAAGAGAGAGTTTCTTGACCATGTAGGAACTCGAGACATTAGTACATGAGCCCCCATCAATGATCAAGCCACACACCTTCCCACTTACCATGCACCGAGTGTGAAAGATGTTGTCGCGCTGGTTGGAGTCTTCCGGCAATGGGCTTACACTAAGCATCCTGAGGATCATGATAAATCCTCCAGCCTCCAGCTCGGCGATGGTTTGTTCGACCTCGGAATCCTTGGGGAGTTCTTGCGGGTTTTCGACCTCGTCTTGGGATTCATACACCCCGGTGGCCGTGAGGGTTATATTTCGTTGATTTGGACAGTCACGAGCATAGTGGCCTCGGCCTCGGCACTTAAAACATTTGATATCCCGGGTCCTTGTGTAAGCGGGTTGAAGGCGCAGCTCAGGCCGCGAATCGTTGTTCGGCTCTCGCGGCTTGAATCAAGAGTCGATGCGGGCAGCCTTCGGCTTCTCGGGTCCACGGTTGGCTCCTTGGGAAGAAGATGAATTTGGGGACCAGCTCGGAAAACCTTGGCCCTGGGTCCGAATAGTGCTAGCGTTCTTCCTCTTGATTTGTTGTTCCACTTGGATGGCCAAATGCAACATCTCTTCAAAATCGTGGTATGTTTGGCGCTCGACCTTCCTTGCGATCCTCCCATACATACCATCCAAGAACTGAGCCATTAAAGCTTCCTCGGTCTCTTCGACTTGTAACCGGTTCCGTAGGTGCTCACACTCTTCAAAATATTCTTCAACACTCTTAGTTCCTTGTGTGAGCCTTCTAAACGGTCTTTGAAGATCCCGACTGTAATATTGAGGAATGTACCGATGCCTCATCAAATAAAGACTGCAAGTATGAGCTTAACGCGTAGTGCCTAAACTGAAGACCTTGAAAGCTGAATCTCGGAATTTGGTTTGACCCTCCTAGCTCGCATGTACCCCTGAGGATGGGACAAATTTCTGAAGCTCAGAATTTGGTTTGACCCTCCTAGTTCGCCTGTACCCCTGAGGATTGGTCAAATTTCTGAAGCTCAGAATTTGGTTTTACCCTCCTAGCTCGCCTGTACCCTTGAGGATGGGCCAAAATTTCTGCAAACTGATTAAGCCCTAAAGCCCAGCTCGCCTGCTTGAACCCCAACACAACACTGAAGCAGCACTCAAATTTCCTTTTTTTTTTGTTTTAATCCATCCTTGTCAGATGCTGACTCGGATTAGGGTTTTTTATGTTTCGGGGTTCTATAAATACCCCTTATACGAAAACCGCAAAACCAACTTAGAAATTTTACAACTTTTACACAACTTTTACCCTAGCAATATACAATCTTTTAATTCAGCAAAGTGTTTTCTCTCTTTTTCTCTTTGCCTCCGTTTTTCACTATTGTCTTAGATACAGTTTGATATACTGAGAATCTGAAGGAGTTAAGCCTATTTTCTTCTTCAGTTTTCCAAGCTTTTTCAATTTATGTCTTTTACTGCAATTTCTGGGTTTATGTTCATTGCCATGAGTGAGTAGATCCCTACGGGTCTCATGAGGAAGAGGGTAGATCTAGGTTTAATTATGGGTTTTTAGCTTGTTTAGGCGTTTGATGTATAGATCTAGCTATTTGTTTGATCTTAGTGCTAGTTTCATCATGATCACATGAGACTTGATCCGCTTAAACCCCAGATCTGAGAAGTTTTAGGGTTCTAAGCATAAGTTCAGTTAGGGCTAACATTCATATCCCAAGAGATTGGTCGTTTAGGTTGTTAGTTGGTTAATTTGAGAACTTGTCCATACTGCCAACATACTGAGAAATCTCCAAAGAGATTTGGGTTAGATCTCAGTAGTTTGAGATTTCATTTTCATAAGAATGACTTGTTTACCTTGTTTCGGTGTTTCTCCGTAGTAGATCTCGCTTAATAGGTTGCTAGACAAGCCCAGAAACCCTTAGTTGGACCGAAATCACTGAGCTTTCTTCCTCATGACCCTATTTTAATCTTCTGATTTTCGTTACTTCATACTCTGTTTTAGCTGCTTACTTTGTTTTTCTATTAACTCTGTTTTTGCCATTATTGCTTGCTCTGTTCAACCTCACCCAGAATTCTATTGCACTTGAATTAGATTGGTTTAACATATCCTTTGTGCTAGCACCACACTTTGGTACTGCAATAGATTTGACTAACCAGGCAAAAACCTTGTTATCAAGACACACCTGTCTCATGGAAAACTAAAAAACAGAACGTTGTGTCGAGTTCCTCAGCTGAGACGGATATAGAGGTATGGCGAATATGGTTCGTGAAATCAAATGGATTTGAAAGGTTCTTATTGATCTTGGAATAGATGTTGCTACGCCGGTTGACTTACATTGTGATAATTAAGCATCATTATATATTGCAATAAACCTGATATTTCATGAACGTACAAAACATATCAAAAAAATATATCGAGAATGATTGTCATCAAGTTCGAGATGCAATACAAGACGGTATCATTTTCACAAAGATGGTTAGTACAAAATGACCAACTTGCAGATGTTGTTACTAAGACATTGGGATGCTGTGACTTTGAGAACTTTGTTGTCAAGTTGGGAACTTGAAATCCGCACGTTCCAACTTGAGAGGGGGGTGGGTAGCGAAAAACCAGGTTTTGGTATGATTTATGGGTTAAGGGAACATTTTGTAGATACGATTGTGTATATAGCATATCGTGTTAGTGTTAACTCTATGAGATCTCAAATAAGCAAATAAGGCACTTTAGATTTGAGAGTCTCTTCCTCTGTTTCGTATATATAATATAACATCGTTTCTCTACAATACACAGAAAATTCTTCAGCTACTTTCTCTGTTTTAACAAAAAATAAAATAGTAAATAGATAGAAACAAAATATGAACAATGTACAGAACAAAATATATCAATATGGAAAATGTTTACTTGAATTGAAAATTCGAAATTTTGGTTACATTTATTACCACCATGCATGAGTCGTTAGAGCTGGCTTTAAATGAAGTCGTTATTTTAAGTGTAGCTAACTCATTAACCTCCTTTTCATAATCCATGCACAAAAAATGTTTATATCTAAATCTTAAAGCCCTAATTAACCATTTAAATCTCTATAAATATTACCTACACCTTCTAACTCACCTTCCTATAGAAATCCGATTTCGGTATGGTAACATGCAGTCATCTTCAGTTAATACATATTTTTGAATATATTTTTATACAAAATTATCGATGAAATTAACAAAAACAACAACAATAGTTTTATATTAATTATTACATTTATACTGGTTCGAAACTATTAAATGGAAACGGGTAGGCAAGTACTGAATCTTTAATTCTTCCACCAGGAAATAATAACTATTTTAGTATCTCAGAAAAATAATATCAACTCAGGGTCACAATTATGATTCTCCATCTAACCAAAGTATTTCAAGATTTCTTTTTATTATTTTTTAAAAGTTGAACATTCATATATTCATACAAGCCTTTTCAATTTTATTCTAAATAATCAAGAAACTTGTATATGTACATGTATATATACGTCTTTAAAAATTACTTGGCATTTGTCTCCAAACTACCTTGGAGCTTTTGTTTCATAGAGCACCTTTTATATTTCTTGCATATCCCAGTTTACGAAATTATATGTTTCCTTTACGAGCTTTAAAATGATACTCTCTCTTTTTTCTCTTTACTTTATATATTAGAATTCCTTTTGTTTCATTTTAGTTGATGTTTTTATATTTTTATGTAAAATTAATTATGTTTTTATTATTTTTAATTATTTAAATTATACATATTAATTTATTATTGATTAGATTATTTTATAACTTGTAATAAAATATGTTTTATTTATAAGATAAAATAAAATTTTCAATAATTTTTTAATATACGTGAAAAACTTAAAACATCATAAAGAAACATAGGAAGTACATCTTAAATGTAAGTTGCATTGCATGCATCATGACGTAACCAGCTGCTGTTAAGAGCTTTAAAAACATTTTTCTTCCCATCCTTCTGATATTATTGACGCAATTTGTTATTAAATTCATTTCATGATTCGTACAATACTAAAATGAAATTCTGTAAGTTGGTTTTAATTTGATAACTTGGACTTGAGTGGTGACATATATATTGACGACATAAAACCATTAATTTAACAAAAGCTGTAAGCACATAGTATATATTAACAAAGACCTTGTAGTTGAATAATAGAGGACTAGTCTAGAATTTTAAAGAATTGATAGGTTTGATTCCCTTACGAAAAACTAAAATATTTTTTTTTATTCACTCATACATGAATATAGGCTCATGCTTTCAACTCATTCGAATACACATAAACAAAGTCTATCTGTTGAATTCAAAAAAAGAAAAAAAATAGAAAGACAGATAGTGAGGAAATTGAACAAAAGGGTCCTATAAAAACAATAAAGCTAAGTCATTGGCTTTGTAGTCGTTGAACTAGGTTTCAAGTTTCAATCTGTTATTTAAAATCGTTTCGAATTTAGTGTTTACAATACTTTCAATATTTAAGATAATAAATCTCTACTTTGTTTCTATGAGATAAAAAAGCAAGAAAGTAAATGTAAAATATATATATACTATTCTCTCGGTTTTACTTTATTTGGTATTTTTTTTTTTTCATTTTAGTTGATGTTTTAAAATTTCTATGCCAAAAATTATTAAATTTTGAATGTTTTGACCTTTTGAATTCTGTAGATTAATTTAAGAGAGGTTAGATTATTTTTAAATTTGTGATAAAATAATTTTTATAGATATAATATAAAATTTAATGATTTCTTAAACTGTGTGAAAAAATAAAATAAAAATAAGTATAATGGAATAAAGGCAGTATATATATATATATATATATATATATATATATATTTTTACAATAAAACACTCCATATTAGTAATGTGATTTTTTGGGGGGTCTATTTTGCATAAAAATAAAAAATCTAAATAAAGTAAAACAAAACAGCAGTTAAACGTCTTATAAAGGGAAAAAACAGAGGGAGTAATATATATTTTTGGTGTTAGATATTGAAAAGTGGGAGTGAGAGTTATTGAGGTATTAATAGTTGCATCGGCATTCATGAAGTCATCGACCTTCCTCCTTCAACTGTATTTAGTTTCTTTTTATTTTTCTGATTGGCTCTTCGATCACATAAGACTGATGGTATCAACATACGTGTAGATAATGGTTTATGATCTCATAACGATGATAATAAAAACAAAAATAACATATCCAACCAAACTACTAATATACACATTTAATGAGGCTCCTTGGAGCAATATCCATACTTATTGAACACATCCAACATCTCCTCCATTACTTTACTCTCTCCTATCTATCTATTTCACAGCTTAAATTAATCCAAAAAACATACTCACAAGAAGATTATTGTGTTATAAATCTTTTTAGGTAGATATGAGATCATAAATGCAATATTGAATTCTTCTTGAGTAACAAATACCAAGGTGGGCATTATATTGTGCCATGCAAAAATTGAATCATTATATATTTGTCAACGAATATCTACGATATTTATTTTGGTATATCTAACTCATTAACTCTGTCTACTATTCTACATGAACCGGTAGAGATAATAACTCCAATGATGACTCATCTTCTATATATATACACAAGACATTCACAAACTGTTCGTCTATCTGATCGTTCGTTCTCTAACACCAAACCAAGTGAGAGATTCTTAAGAATCATACTAGAGTAAAAGAAAGGTCTAATGTTTTTTCAACATGATGGGACCCTCTCCTCCAGAAAGAGGGATCAGATGAAAGTGCATGGAGAATCGTTTCATGGTTCCTTCAAACGGAGCAAACTAGGAGATCAAAAACAAGACAAACTTGAAAAGGACACTACTCTGTTTTATCAAAGATCAAAGTCAGAGAGCGCCAGTTTGTTAAATCCTGATGTTCAAATTCACGGAAAGGCTAAGGTATATCTGCGTATCAATCAAATGTAAAGATATATACAGAAAAACATGAAGTAAAACATGTTTCAGTTCTGTTTTGTAGGCCCAGTTAGAGACAGTTGAAGATTATAGGACAGACCTGGACCTTGAGCTGAACCTTTCATCAAGTTCCACTGTAAAAACGATCACAAAGAAAGATGAAAGTTTAAGAAGCAGAAGTTTGATCATGAGCCCAAGTAAGAAGAAGATATCAGGTGATATAGAGCTAAGCCGATCCCCGTCCTGGCTAGCGTTTGAAGGTGATGATGATAATCAGAAGAAGCAAGAGATGGTAACGACAGTTTGCATGAAGTGTCACATGCTGGTTATGCTCTGTAAATCAACTCTTGTGTGTCCTAACTGCAAGTTCATGCACACTGATGGTGATCGTAGCTCCACAAAGCAATTTCAGACATTGACTTTGTTTAAGCTCTTATGCTAGGCTTGTTATTCAGTATACGGTTTCGAGTTAATGGGTCTAAAAATGTGAAACTAGATGTTTATGAGTTGTGTATATAAGTATTGATCGTTTTTATGCTTATTATGAATGGCTTCCATTGATAAATGATTGCCCTGCTCTCCATTTTCTTCCTTGCAATCTTCACATGCCTCTTTGATAGAATCGACCTTTAGTCCATCAAACTCAAGCTATTACATATGGAGCCATGAGTCAGTAAGCAACTGCATCTTTTGCATTCAGTGAGATTAAGAGCTTCAGATACGAAGCTCGGTGCTTTATAGATGCACTTCAAGGAGAAAGATTTGAGAATAACAACAGCTAAGAGGGTCATGAGTTGGTCGCCCATAAGCACAATGATAAAGAGAGATCAACAATGCAATCCGAAATCCACCACTAATACGAGATCAGTGACCATTTACTTGTAACAATCCTCAAAATCAGTTATGAAGTTCTATAAAAAATCAGGCTATAAATTTCATGAAATTAGGCACATTCTCCTGAATACCACTCAACTAAAGGATCCTGAAACGACGTAAAGAGACGATTCAATTGCATATCTCACTA
The DNA here is from genome assembly GCA_023374145.1 of Lepidium sativum. Classification (NCBI taxonomy): domain Eukaryota; kingdom Viridiplantae; phylum Streptophyta; class Magnoliopsida; order Brassicales; family Brassicaceae; genus Lepidium; species Lepidium sativum. Next base: position 72,130 of record JAKUCM010003144.1, read on the forward strand.
AAAGGGTTCACATCAGAAACACCAGCAGCAAAATCCCAGAAACCCTAACAAAAACCCCCAAATAAATATCACAGATTTTATACCCCAATCAAACCTCGTCTTCATGGAGAAGCATATTAGGGATTCCTTTGTTAACCGGGAACTTCCGTCCAGTCTCGGGGCAAACAAGAGCGCCTTCTTCAAGGTGGAGCTCGAGCAACGCGTGGTGGAGTTTCTTGAGGAAGGACTCATCGGAATCCAGCACTGCCGCAGCCGGTGAATCCTCCGGTAACTCAGCGTATCCCATGGAACGTGCACCTTCCACAAGAGCCTTCCACTCGATCTTCGCGAACATGTGTCTGAGAAAATCGGGATTGAAATCGACTTCCTTCTCTATTACCTTCCCAGCTTCGATCCGTAGAGGGAATCCGTTAACGACTCCTTTGATGTTGCAGGAAAGCATGTTGTGCGTTATCAACCTCATCTCTACTTTCTCTCTGGCCAAACCTAGAAAACGCAAGATGAAGGAAGTGACGAAGAGGCTTATGCGGCCGAGGGGTTTTGTTTCGCTGCGTTTAATTAATCTCAGCCGTTGATCATGCCACCTGGCTATTGTTCAAATGTCAGGTCTCTGACGTCAGCACACCGCGTGAGTGCACGCTACTCTTTGGCGCGTGACTTTATTTCGCCAAATAGCCGTTAGCAGAGTGGAAACAGTTTCTTCTGTATAAGTTAACCACCGACGTTTGGCGCTCAAATTTATTTCACACAATTCTAAGAGACGCGCACGCAAGATATTGAAAGATCAAGAGTTGGCGATCGATATCGGCATTTTTTCCATTTCAATTTTGATCTCTGATCTAGAGATGCAGAAGTTAGGGTTCCCGACGATGAAGAGGTTGGATAAACTCCGATCGTTCTCTGGATTGGCGAAGACGTATTCCTTCTCCAGTCTTCAGCCTCAGGATTCCCTCATCTCCGGAAGTTTCTCGAGTTTGAAACTCACTGCAGGTTTTTTTTTGTTTTTCTTTTTCATTCAGCGTTTCTCGACTTGTACTGTTATGACGATCACGAAATTGTTTAACAGAAAAACTGGTGAAGGATCAGGCTGCGATGAAAACAGATCTCGAATTGGCGGTATTTTGGAAGTTATCTTGTTATCTTCATACATTGCTTGTGTTTACCAACTTAAATTCTCGATGGATATGTTTGCGAGATATCCTGATAGGTTTGTGGTAATGAAAAATTATCTGCGTATGTTGTGTATTGTGATCGGTAGGTTAGATCTCTTGTTTTGTTCTTTTAATTTAATGGCATAGACATATTTCACCTAAAATTTGAAAGAAGTTCTGCTTTTCCGTGGTCTAGAATTGTAAGCTGAAAAAGTCAATGGAGCAAGTCTATACATTAGAGGAGAAACTACAGAACGCTTTTAATGAGAATGCTAAGCTCAGGGTTAGGCAAAAGGAAGATGAAAAGCTTTGGAGAGGATTGGAGTCCAAATTCTCTTCCACGAAGACTCTGTGTGATCAACTTACTGAGACTCTGCAGCACTTGGTTTCCCAAGTTCAGGATGGTAACAATATCTGATCCTATAGTTATCTAATCGGGTGAAATAGCTTAAGATTTGTGGCTTTATCTCTTTATTCTTAATTGCATTTGTAGCTGAAAAGGATAAAGGTTTTTTGGATAGCAAGTTCAATACTAGCTCAGAAGTAATAGACTCTTTAAACCGGCAATTGCAAGACATGTCTTTAAGATTAGATGCTGCTAAAGAAAACATCACAATCAGTAAGTGGTTACATCCTAGTTTTTATCCGAGTTATCCGAGTTTGTAACATCTTTGAGACGAAAACGCAGGAGATAAGGAATTGGAGAAGCTCAGACTCGAGAAAGAACAGAAGGATATGTTCTACCTAAATGAACAATGCAGAGCTGCCAGTCTCATAGAGAAGAAAGGTATGTGTGATGTTCTATTCTAATTTGTTAATCCCCAAAACAATGTTATTTCCTTCTATCATATAATAAGAGCTGTTTCTTATGTTGCTTTTTGACTCAAAATGCTATCAATTGAATGATAATAAGTTTCTTGTCATGACTACGGTCATACAAAGGTATTTTCATTTATTCTCTACTGCTTCCTCTATGGCAGATGCTGTGATAACGAATCTGGAAGCAGTTAGAGCTGAAACAAAACTTAACACTGAAAACTTAAACTCCAAACTGGAAAAGGTACATCTTGAGTTAACAAAAAAAGAGGACGAAATCAAACACCTTGTTAGTATCCAGGAGAAGTTGGAGAAAGAAAAGACAAAGGTTCAGGTGAGTGCAGATGACCTGTTTAAAAAACTGGTCATCTCAGAGCAGGAGGTTAAAAAGCTAGATGAATTGGTCCGCTACTTAGCAACAGAGTTGATAAAATTGGACGAAAAGAACTTGACCTTCACTGAAAAGTTTGATAAACTAAGTGGCCTATATGATATCCACTTTATGCTGTTGCAAAAAGAAAGAGATCTTGCATCAGATCGTGCTCAAAGATCATTCCATCAACTCCAGGGCGAGTTATTTACCATAACTGCCCAAAAAGAAGCTCTGGAAGCAGTACGAAATGAACTAATAGGAAAAATAGTTGAGGTCCAGAAGGATAAGGAGTCTTTACTATCACGACTCTCTGGGGAACGCTGCTCTGCAGACCAGACCATTGATAAACTGGAGTCTGAAGCAAAAGAGTTAGTTTCAAAGAAAGCTGAAACAGAATCAGTGATTTCGAAGCTGAAAGAAGAAATGAATACTTTATTGGGAAGTGTGAAGACATTAGCAGATGAGAAGGTATAAAGGAAGTTTTCTATCAGTATGCACTATTTTTAATGCAATCTTGCAGTGCTAGTTCTTACTTGTATATCTTGCAGCAACAATTGTCATTTAAGCTTTCATCACTAGAGATGGAAAGTAAGGAAAGATACGAGAAATTGCAGGCAGATACACAGAGACATGTGGAGGAACTAGAAACTGTGCAGAAAGAGAGTGAGAGCCACCAGTTGCAGGCGGATTTATTGGCGAAAGAGGTGAACCAGCTCCAAATCGTCATAGAGGAAAAAGGGCATCTTATCCACCAGTGCAATGAAAACGAGAAGACGTTAAACCAACAAATCATTCAGGTCTGTAAACTACAGGACATGGTTTCATGTTTTTTTGTAATCCACCTTTTAGTACTCATCATATATGAATTCCACTGCAGGACAATGCGTCACTGGCAACTGCTGAAACTAAGCTTGTAGAAGCAAAGAAGCAATATGATCTGATGCTAGAAAGTAAACAGTTGGAATTATCAAGGCATTTGAAAGAATTATCACAGAGGAATGACCAGGTATATCTGTAGTGATGTTTCCAAAAAGTAGCAAAAATAGTATCGTGAGAATTTGCCAATAATGTATGCAATATGCAAAGACAATTTATTTTTTCTGTGTTATTTTTAGGCAATTAATGATATCAGGAGGAAATATGACGTGGAGAAGCAGGAAATTATAAATGCTGAAAAGGATAAGGTATATGACTAAAGTATCTTTTTTGCAGTCAACTGGGCAGTGTTTCCATGTCTCGGTGATCCTTTTTTTTTCTCGTTCTAACTCCAGGTTGAAAAGACTATCAAAGAGCTGTCCACTAAATATGATAAAGAACTAACAGATTGCAAAGAAGAATCAAAGAGGCAGCTGCTGAACATTCAAAAGGAACATGCTTCTCTGGTATGCGCGGCATCTAGCATGTTTTTGAACTTATCACTTATTACACTGATCTTGTTGGCTTTTCATATATTTGAAATTGTTGATAAGTATTTTGAACAAGGTTTTCTTATTTCTTAGCTAAAGTTGATTTCTGACAGCATGTCATGCCAAGTTAGAATTATTTTTAAAACTAACTAAGAAAAGCTGCATGTTTCCCAGATTCTCAGTATTCGAGAGGAGCATGAGAGTAAGGAGCTCAATCTCAAAGCCAAGTATGACCAGGAACTGAGACAAAATCAGATTCAGGCTGAAAATGAACTGAAAGAGGTACCCCCAGATGTAGCCTCATAGTTCACACAGATGCAAGAGTCTAGAGATTTCGGTATCCAAATAGCTTGTGTATCTTTGCAGAGGATAACTGCTCTCAAGAGTGAGCATGATGCTCAATTGAACACATTCAAATGTCAGTATGAAGATGATTGCAAGAAGCTACAAGAAGAATTAGATCTTCAAAGGAAAAAGGTAAGTGCTTCTTAGGATCCATTATATAATGAATCTTTATGGGTTTAACTAATGGTCTAACCTTGCAGGAAGAGAAGCAAAGAGCCTTGGTGCAGTTACAGTGGAAGGTGATGAGTGACAATCCAACTGAAGAGCAAGAAGTAAACTCAAATAGGGTTAGAGTGGACTTCATTTTCTTACTTATTATTATTATTATTATTATTATTATTATTATTATTATTATTATTATTTTTATTATCTATCCACTTAAAAATAACATAAACAGGGTAACAACTAGAAAACATGTATATATAAGAATATTTCGTTAGCTTTGCATCGTATGGTTGACAATGACATGGTATTTATTATCGTGTAGGGGGGATACTCAGTTTCGTCAATCAAAGTGAAAAATTCTCGTCTTGGTGGTCGCAAAAGAAGCGAGCGTATAACAACGAGGACAGAAAATGATGACGAACAGGCAGAGAATCAAATATATATATTTTTGTTAGTGTCTGTGCTTCGTCAAGGTTACACATATAAACAAGTCCTCATGGATCAAATGCAGGATTCTCCTTTTGTAAAAGCAAAAGTAACATCTATGTCAAATAATTTGAAGAGAGCTCAGAATGTAAACACAGGGAGCGTAATGAGCATTCCAAATCCAAAGCATCATAGCAAGGTAAACGTTTGAAGCTTTGCATTTTGTACATCAAAATCAACCTCATCATTTAGTTTGTGGTTCAACTTGGCAGGTAACTCATCGTGAGTATGAAGTTGAAATGAATAATGGGAGGATTACAAAACGGAGAAAAACAAAAAATACAGCCATGTTTGATGAGGTAACCTTGTCCAACCTGCTTTATGGATATAATCAAGAAATCTAAATTTACATTCTCTTGCAACAGACGCCACAAAGACGCAGTAATAGGTTGACACCCAAATTGATTACCCCCAAATGTATCTCAAAGGTAAAATACAAATTCACTACTTCAACTGATGCTTGAAATGAATAAACCGCCTCTTACAAAATTTTCACAAAACGCTTTATATTATCCCGTCCCACCTTTCTTAGTACTTATAGGTGATGTCACAGACAGGTGATATTGGAGCTTAGACTTTTGATAATTACTGCTTTAGGTCTATCCGAGTATAATGCAAGGAAATAAACAAACAACTTACAAGGTCAAAAATACAGTGATCCTTGTGCTATGAAAGTCTGGCACTGAGTTCACACTAGAAGTGTAGAAATTGTTTACAAGGTCAAAAATACAGTGATCCTGCTGTAATGCTTCTAGGTTTCTAAATGTGTTCTGAGCTAAGTATATATAAACTGCAGGGAACCGTAAGAACGAGTCATCCACGGACTGCAAATATTGGAGATTTGTTTTCAGAAGGCTCCCTCAACCCATATGCTGATGATCCCTATGCATTTGATTGATTGATTAAAGTCTTCCACACAAGGTCAGATCCTTATCTCTCTCACTTGCAGACCAATACTCTTTGTGAAAGCTTGCTCACCGATTTACAACATTTTGTTGCTTGCAATTAACTATCCCACATTTTAAAATCTTGGTAAGAGAATTTATCTGGATTATGCTTCTGATATCAGAGCATATTGTTGGGAATGGTTACAGAGTTCATAGAGAAGATATAATTAACCATTTTTCCACAATTTCAATAAACTTTTCCGTTTATAGAATTAAAGACAGAAAAGAGTTATTTCTTATCAAACAAAGAAAAGAGAAACTGAGTTATGCGGTCTTCATCTGTTTGGATTAGCTTGAAAGTGGTTACACATATAATTTGCTGATCCAGTTCCTGTCTATAGATAGACCCTTTGCATTCAAAATTTGATACTGTTTTCATCGTCATATATCTGTATTTTGTGGCATCTGTTGGTGCCATTAGTAGTCCATGAAGAAAGTGGTAAGCAGTAGAATCATGCCAGAGCCATTCATTACAAAGCATGTAACAAAACGATCACCTACTCTCTCTATACATATATAACTCATACACAGTAAGAACATAAGATATGTTTTGCTCCAACTCTTTTAGTTTTCTTCAAATAATGGGCTGGGCTCATAATAGGCCCATTATAAGAAATGAGTACCTGGTGTACAGTATTACATCACGAGGGAGCTATGAACCAAATTAAGAGGAACATATCACGGAGGATATAACGAACAAATTTACCTGTTTAGGCAAACAAATTGTTTGTCTGTTAGCAATTAAAGTATAAAGAAAGAAAGCTTGGTAGGCATTGTGTGCTTAATTAAAAATGACCAAATAATAAAAAGGTCAAAAGTCATGAAATGTGTGCCAATGATATTAAATGAAGCAACAAAAGATGGCTAGTAAACGCGTCCAAAGCTTTGACCCTTTCCACTTTCTTGTCGCATTCCTTGATACTTGTGAAATTCAGTTAATGGGAAGAAACCTGATATTTTTATATTTTACTCGATTTGTACTATATTTCTTGAAATTTTAGTTGCAAAAGCAAAAGATTTTTACACAATCTTTAAACCATCAGATCCTAAGAGAACCTTCAAATATTAAAATAATAGAAAAGTATGAAAGAGAAAAATATAGAGTTCTTATTTAAGATTCTTATAAACTTTAAAAATAGAGTTCTTTAATTTTTAATTAGTTCAAAATTTATTAAACATATTAAATTTTAAATTTTTATTTAAATAATATTATTAAATCGTTAAAAACTATCTGTTATTTGATAGCGGTTCGAAAACTTTTTTCTCTCTCTTCTCCAGCGATTGTTTAGGCGATTAGGGATTAGAGAAAACTTTTTTCTCTCTGTTGGCTTTTGAAATTCAAAGGTTAGGTAGAATCTATTGGGACCCAAAAACTTTGAAGTCGATAAGACTTAATTTTAAATGTTGGTTAGGAAGCTGTTTTAATAAGTCAATAACAATCCTGGAAATTAGGAAGGACCAACAAGTTTTAAATGACGGCGGGTGTGGATATATAGGCGTTTATGAGTATAAGCTCTGGTCATATCATTCTCACTTTGCTTTCAAAATTTTTTCTTGCTCTTTCGGCGATTTTATTTCTGGCTCTAGTGAACTAAGGGATATGGCGCAACTAGGTTTACATAGGAAGAGTGTGGAAGCTAAATCTCCTCCTCGTTTGCTGAAAATCAGAAGTGGTTTTATTCAATTAACACTACTTAAAATTCATGGGCTTTTATGGATTCTTCATGCCCACTCAGGTTTTGGGCTTATATTAAGAAGTCTGACATATAAGATAAGTTTCTTAACTAATATGGATTATGTCTTTAAGACACAATACTTATCGAAAATTGGGAGAAAAAGTCAGGAGCTTCATTATGTTCCACTGTTGTTAAATAAAGTATGATTATACAAACACTATGTTGGAATTGCTAGGATATTGGCAGTAAAGTGACCATTAGCTATCTTAGAGATATTTGGACAAAATATAGACCATAGTTTTTATTCTTATTAGAAACAAAAAACACTTTTATGTTTCTGGAAAAAATTCAATTGCATTTCGGATATAAATCCTTGACAACGGTGGAACCCATTGGTAATAGTGGCGGTTTAGCATTATTTTATTCCGACCGTTATGATGTGGATAATAGATACAAGGATTAAAATATGATTGATATATCACTGGAAATTGATGGTAATACATTCTTTATAACTTTCTTTTACGATGAACCGATACAGAGCAGCTGGGATTATGTATGGGAACGATTAACCCGGATGGGGATTAGTAGACAATCACCATGGCTGATCCTAGGAGATTTTAATGAGTTGAAAGGGAATCATGAAAAGCAAGAAGGCGCTGTGCGCAGTGCAACGTCTTTTTGGGCTTTCAATCAGATGATCCGGGATTGGTGGAGTTTCCGAAAATTGGTAATTGTTGGTCTTGGAGAGGTGTACGACAAAATGGTGTGGTGCGATGTATATTGGATAAAGCTTATGGTACAGGGGATTGGCATGATGTCTTTCCTCTATCTGAGGTGGAATATTTGGAAATGATTGGATCGGATCATAGGCCGATTATTGGTCGGTTCAGGGATCAATTATCTAAGCCGCAAAAGAAATTTGTTTTTGATAAGCAGTGGATTACTAAAGATGGATTCAGAGAGATTGTGGAAAAGAGTTGGCAGGGATTTGCGTCTTTTCGACACCTGCCTTTCACTAAGAAAATAGTGTGTTGTCGCCGTGATATATCACATTGGAGGAGTAAGCTCTTCTTCAGGGCGTAAAAAATTAGGAGAATTAAAAAAAAATTTGGAGGATTGCAAGAATTCACCTCTGGACGATCTGAGGGGAATTCTAGAGGCAACGATGAATCTGAAAAAGCCGATTTAGAGGAAGAGGTTTTCTGGAAACAAAAGAGTAGGATCAGATGGCTCCAGGAGGGAGATGATAATACTAGATTTTTCCACGCTCACACGCAACAACATCGAGCTAGAAATAAAATTGTTGGTCTCCTAAATGCCCAGGATACATGGGTGACAAAACATGAGGCTCTATTTGGGGAAGCGTCGAGATATTTTAGAGAATTATTTATGAGTGGCGGATGTCCACAGATAAATTGTGATATTATTGAATCAAAGGTATCTGATTCAGATAACCAATGGCTGATGCGAATAGTAACTGAGGAAGAAGTTAAAACAACATTATTTCTTATGGATCCGGATAAGACACCGGGTCCTGATGGGATGACGGCTCTATTTTTCCAATATTCATGGGAGGTGGTTAAGTCAGATTTATTGACATTGGTGAATAATTTTTTAACGAATGGATTTTTTGAAGGAATTTAAATAAGATAAATATTTGTCTTATTCCAAAAACAGACCGTCCAAGAAAGATGATGGAATTTAGACCAATAAGTTCATGTAATGTTGGTTACAAACTACTATCCAAAATTATGTGCCTAAGGTTGAAGAGATTTTTGCCAAAGTTGGTTTCGGAGACACAATCATCGTTCATACCAGGACGGTTGATATATGATAATATTCTGATAGCACAAGAAATGTTTCACGCTTTGCGTACAAATGGGTCAGTCAAAGGTAGGTATATGGCCATTAAAACTGATATGAGCAAGGCCTATGATAGGATTGAATGAAACTTTGTCAGGGCTATGTTCTGTTTAACAACAGTAGAATACTCGGTGCTTATTAATGGGGAACCTGGGGGTTGTATTGTACCTGGTAGGGGTATCCAACAAGGGGACCCACTGTCCCCGTATATTTTTATTTCATGTACAGAATGGCTGATATGTAGACTAAAGCTGGCAGAGAAGCGGAAGTTGATTACTGGTCTGTCTATAGCTAAGACAAGCCCTCCTATCTCCCATCTTCTGTTCGCAGATGATAGTTTATTTTTCTGTCAGGCTAATCTAGCTGAAGCGAGACAGATTTTAGCAATTCTGAAAGACTATGAATTGATTTCGGGTCAACAAATAAATTTTGCGAAGTCAGCCATACAATTTGGACATGTCGTCTCGGAGTCGATAAAACCATCGATTCAAGAGATTTTAGGGATCACTAAGCTCGGTGGTATGGGTACGTACTTAGGTATCCCAGAAAACTTAGGGGGTGCAAAAAGCAACGTTTTTGCTTTTGTGCGGGATAGATTACAAGCACGCATTTGTAAATGGTCGACTAGATTCCTCTCGAAAGCTGGAAAGGAAGTTTTGATCAAGTCTGTTTTAACAACTTTACCAACTTTTGTGATGTCTTGCTATAGGTTGCCTATGGGTATTGTGCAGGCCTTAGTATCAGCAATAACGGACTTTTGGTGGTATGGCTCGGGGGAGACTAGAGGAATACATTGGCGTAGATGGAGTGCATTATGTAAGCCAAAACTGGAGGGTGGCCTGGGTTTTTGGAACCTGGAAACCTTTAACACGGCTATGTTAGCAAAACAACTTTGGCGACTCTTAGATTCCCCAGATTCCTTGTTCGCAAAGGTTTTTAAGAGTCGCTACTATAAGAATCATTGTTTATTATAGGCACCTTTGAAAACATTACCTTCATACGGGTGGCAGAGCTTGTGCTCAGCAAGATATCTAGTTGCTCGGGGATGTATTAGGCGAATTGGAGACGGGAAAACTACTAAAGCTTGGTATGCCCCGTGGATACCGGACTTGAGACCTCGACCGGCGATATGGTCGGATTTAAATTTGTTCCCTGACATGACTTTAGATCATTTTATCGACAAATCTACGGGTAAATGGAAGGAGACCTTAGTCAGGCAATACTTTGCTCCTCAGGATGTACGCTTAATACTTGGCATTCCAATCCCAACCCGGGTATGTCGAGACTACTGGGGATGACACTATACAACAACTGGAAGATACTCGGTCAAATCAGGATATCGCTTAGCTGAACAAGTATCAGATAATGACATTAGTCGATGGGGCCCAGGATTTGACGCCCTATATAGTAATATCTAGAGTTTGAATTGTCCAAATAAAATTAAACACTTCATCTGGCAAACCCTATCAGGATGCATTGCTGTTAGCAAAAATATTGCTCAGAGAGGGATTAACTGTGATATGGGGTGTTCCTGATGTGACGAGGAGCAAGAGTCTGTTAATCATGCTCTGTTTCATTGTCCACCGGCTCTCTAGGTCTGGGCATTATCATGCATCCCATCGGCACCAAATATCTTTCCGGGTAAGTCTATCTGGTCTAATTTGGACTTTCTATTTAGGATGATGAAGGTTAGGACAGAATGGCAGTTATTCCCTTGGATATTATGGCAAATCTGGAAAGCACATAATGTGTTTTGTTTCTCGAGCAAAATTGTGGACCCGCAACGGGTATTGAGTATTGCTGTCTCTGAACATGCAGAATGGTTTGAGGCAAATTTAGGGGCTCCCATTTGCCGCGACAATTATGCCATTTGGACCCATGTCAGAAAATCGATGCTAGTTTTCCCTACCACAGCTAATGTGCAGTTCACAGGATTTAAATGCTATGTGGACGCGTCCTGGAAGGACACCGACCGCTACTCTGGTTTAGGTTGGTATTGCTTCTCAGATTCGGTGGGTGGAGAACGAATGCGAGCTAAGGGTGTGACAAGGAGTTTCTCAGCTACACATGCGGAGGTTGAAGCGGTGCTATGGGCGATGAAATTCTTGGTGGCCCTTCAAGTTTCCGAAGTTGAGGTGTCGACAGACTGTGAGACTGTGGTACAGATATTTGACCACCCTGACGACTGGCCTGCTTTCAGTCCATACCAGGAGGTGTTTACGCGGGTCTACTCGTCCTTCTCGGTCTTCTCATTGTCAGTTATCTCGAGGGCAATCAATCATAAAGCGGATGCTTTGGCTCGTCGGGTCAGGGAATTTCTCCACGATCGGTGATCTAGTTTTTGGTTGTTCTATCTGTCTTATTATGCCGTTGTCAAAAAAAAAAATCGTTAAAAACTCATTTTAAAAAAATCTTTGTTGGTTGGAGATGTTCTAAATGTTTTTCTCTCAAATGACTAATTTCCTCCATTAATTTGCGTGCAAACGAAACGCATTTACTTTTATCAAACTATTTAATAAAAAAAATTTAAAAATCTTATACTCAATCCTTCGGTTTTTTGGATATTTTCGTTGTCTGTTTCCGCAAAAAGAATCACGGGTCAAGAGTTTTCTTTTAAATACAAACGAACCAACTAGTATTTTGATAATACTAACATATATCAATTTAAACAAACAATGTTTTTTTTAATATAAGAGTTTTATCAAACATATTTGTTTGATAAATATACTACTCGCATGTTTTGGATGTCGGAAGAGCGAAAACTCATAGAGAGATTATTAAGGAGATGTCAATAAATGAGAAAGAAGAGTAAGTCAACATACCAAATAGGCAGCTTTTTAATTTTCTTTGACCTCATTACTCTTTCCTCCATCCCTCTTTTTTTCTCTCATATAATTTACATTAACTCTCAACTTTCGCCTCTATTTTTCGTAATCTCTTACTTTGATCCCAATTTTTCAATAATCTCATTTTACTCTGATTCAAAGCAAATCATATCGGTTGAAGAAGATAATTTGAATGATAAGTTAGTCTTTTTTAGTTTAATTTGAAATATTTGGTTATATCTTTTGTAAATTACCGACACAAACAATGAAAGTCTTGGGGTTATATTTTAAGATTCCATAATATGGGGCGTAAAGCAAAGATATAATATTTATGAAGCATGTCATTGCAATGCTAGAAAAAATATAGATAGCTCAATAACTTTTTTTCCTTCTTCTTCACTGAATATATAACATTTTCGCGTAGGAAAAGGACAGGAACGAAAGAGAGCGAAGACTTTGTCGCAGAGACTTTGTGGATTTATCTTTTGTGTACCCTCAGTTGCAGTAAAAGTAGGGTTTACTTCTAGGTAAAATCCCCCTTTTCAATGTTTGCTTCATCCTTTTTTTCATCTCTGACCTGCTAAATGAAAGATTTGCCCCTTTTTCGAGGTTTTGATTTTACTTGGTGAATTTTGCAGATTGAATTTTTTTGTATTAGTATAAATCTGCGAAGTTGGGTAGTTTGGAAATCGAAGAATTTCTTCGATTCAAATGGGGAAATTTTGTTGCTTCACTTCCGCTTCCGAGGTAAAGATTTTCGCTACGTTCTCATCTGGTTTTTTCTCCTCCAGGTTTAAGCGGTTTAAATATTTTCTGGGTTTTCCTATAGACGTTTTATTATGTTCTAGCAACAATGATTTCATTTATAAAGTCTAATCGTTGGCTTTTTAATATAGTGTTTTTTTTTTTCCATGATTGAGTTATTTCAAAGATGAAATTTTGTAAAATTGTTTGTTTTGGATTGGTTGTATATAATGACAGAGGATTTCTCTGTTTTCCCCCTTTTTCCTCTTTGTCATAGTTGAAAAAGTGGATAATCAGTGAGAAATTGCATCTTCGATTGTCTGTTACAAAGTTCACCAAGACGCTTCTTGCTATGACTTAGGACTATGATTGATGTGTTGTCTCCAATATTTCTGTTGCTGCTTCTTTACTTTGCTATGAGTTCTGTTAACATGTGACATAGGAGATGGAAACCATAGCTACTTGTTTGAATTTTTTTTGTTCATTTAAAAGAAAAGCGATTTCACCAGTGAAGATCTGAGCTTTGTTGTATTCTATTTTCTTGGTCTGTGTTTAGGTTGTGGGCGGACAATCATCATCTCGTTCGGGTAGAGGAAGAAGTGATGAAGGAGTGATCAAGTATGGTTTCAGTCTAGTAAAAGGGAAAGCTAACCATCCAATGGAAGATTATCATGTCGCTAACTTCACCAAAATCCAAGGCCACGAATTGGGGCTGTTTGCAATTTATGATGGTCATATGGGTGATAGTGTCCCTTCCTACTTGCAGCAGCACCTCTTCTTGAATATCCTAAAAGAGGTAAAGATATATTGTTCTGTATGCTAACGAGTTTCGAAGATTCAACTGATGTGTGTTGAAATGGTTCTGTTTGCCTTAGCCTAGGTTCGGTTCAGTTAATGAACACGCATACCTTGGATTGTTAAAGTGACAGCAGTCCTTCTTTATGGGCATTGTCAAGATACTGTGTTTATGTATTAATCATATGCTCAATTGTTAATTTCAGGGAGAGTTCTGGGTTGATCCTCGAAAGTCTATTGCAAAGGCTTATGAGAAGACAGACCAGGCGATTCTATCAAATAGTTCTGACTTGGGTCGTGGTGGGTCTACAGCTGTGACTGCTGTATTGATTAATGGGCGAAAGTTGTGGGTAGCTAATGTTGGTGATTCGAGAGCAGTTCTTTCTCGGGGAGGCATAGCAATGCAGATGAGTACAGATCATGAGCCCCGTACTGAAAGGTCGAGCATTGAGGATCGAGGTGGATTTGTTTCCAATCTACCAGGTAAAAAACTAAGTAACGTAGTATCTTTAATCACTTTGATTATATCAAATTATTGTTGACAAGGATTCTGTGGCTGTGGTCTATTAGGTGATGTTCCTCGGGTGAATGGTCAATTAGCTGTGTCTCGTGCCTTTGGAGATAAGGGCCTCAAGACACATCTGAGTTCAGAACCGGACATTAAAGAGATCACTGTAGATAGCCAAACAGATATTCTTCTCCTGGCAAGTGATGGCATTTGGAAGGTAATGGCATTGATTTTGTTTCGAAATAGACCTATTTTGAGACCAATTTTCCTATAATTGTTGTGGTTCTGATTGTTGAAATGATGCTAGCAGGTGATGACAAACGATGAGGCAATGGATATAGCTAGAAGGGTGAAAGATCCACAGAAAGCAGCAAAGGAGTTAACAGCTGAAGCATTGAGAAGAGAGAGTAAAGACGACATCTCTTGTATCGTAGTCCGATTCAGATGACAAGCTCTGAAAAGATGCTTAAAGGAAGATGGTTCCTACTATAATAAACCCACATTCTCAAGCAAGATTCAACAGGACAAGAAAAAGCTTGTTTCGCCGGATTCGAGTCTGATGATTTTGGTCCAGTTTGATAGCTTCCTGCTATAAACTTATGTGCGTTCGTTATGTAAATTGTGTGTTTTTAAAGGTGACAAGAAAATGAACCTTAAAAAAAACAGAAGAAGAAGAGGAAAATGGTGGGTTGGTGGTTATGACTGGTGGGGGTGATGGAGATTGTGTTATAATTATTGGTTGACTTGTTATTTTAATCATCGGGATATAAATATATTAGGATGTTTTTAATATGTTCAATTACTTATGGATTAGGTTTGCAGATAGTATTTAATAGTATTTATTTGTATTTTGATCTACCATTCCCCAAAAAATTTAAACGAAATGTTATCCTCATTATTGTCGTAGGTAAATGTCATTATCCTGAAATATCAAATGCATAAAAATTAAACCATTTTCACCCTTTACAGTTTTACCCATGTTTTGATATTCTATCCGGACCAGTCGGTCCGACCAGTTAACCCGAGATCCGATCGATCTTCTGGTTCAGATTTTATATTTTGAACTGTAAGTTTAATATCCAGAAAAGTTTGGTATACGGATTTTAAAATTAGAGTTAAAGATTCTACCTTATATAAAGGATTCGGAACATTATATAAAATTTACAATATTTTTAGAAGATTTTCATTAGTCTTTTTATTTCTTATCATCACCAGGTTCATTTCCTTCTCTATTCAGTTTGTAATTTATTTTCTTCTCATTTCGTGATGGTAACATGATTAATTTGTGTGTTTGAATTATAATTGATCTTTTAACTTTTGTTTATTATGTTTTGAATTATAATTGAGTTTTATATACAATAGAACCTCCATAAATTACTAC
This sequence comes from Lepidium sativum, assembly GCA_023374145.1. NCBI lineage: Eukaryota > Viridiplantae > Streptophyta > Magnoliopsida > Brassicales > Brassicaceae > Lepidium > Lepidium sativum. The sequence continues at coordinate 87,611 of JAKUCM010003144.1, forward strand.
TCAATAAATTAATAACTTCTATAAATTAATAAAATTTTATGCTTCAAAGTCGTGTCATTGTAAAATTTGATCAAATTTAATAAATTAGTTAGATAATAATTATTTTGAAATTCTTATGTAAAAACATAGTCCCAATAATATCGTAAATTAATAATTGTAAATATTAGGCATACATAATTATTCTTAAGATAATTTAGAAAAATATGATTCTAGTGTTATTGTCTTTTTTTGAAGTTGAAATCTCGTTGGAGCTCATCTCTAATTTTCCTTATTCATTCTAAAACTTCTGATTTTGTCTTTTTGATCTGTATACATAAATTTTGAAGAGTTCTAGACGCGATGATTGTTTCACAACATGTAACTGGTTCCAAAACTTCATCATCATTAATTACAGAAGCCAACATTTCTTTTAAAGTTTGAATTTCTGAACATGTATCATTTTCACCTGGATAGTCAAGTACACTATTGAGATCCATTTTATTTCTATAACCAAGATTATTAATCAAACTTTCCATTTCATCAATAACATTATCACAAGCTGACCCATCTTCTAAAATTCCTGATAAAACTTTCTTTGAACGAATTTTGCAATGTCGAAAACAATTTACTACTGTCTCTTGACAAACATTAATTGTCCAAGCCGATACTGCAAAATTGATAGCATTCAAAACATTGATCTTACTTAGATTCGGTTGTCCCAACTCGTAACTTTCTAAAATCTCATAGTAAAATTTCATTCGGTAGTGCATCTTAAAAGCTCTTATTATTCCAGCATCACAAAGTTGAATTTTTGATGTCATGTTGGGTGGTAAGATTAATAGCTCTAGATTATGTAATCCTTCAATATTACACGCATATTCTAGACAATTATCTACCACTAACAAAACTCTTCTACCATGCATGATCTGTACAAACCAACGAACATATTCTTCAAAAATCATACATTTCATCCAAGCTATTTTGTTAGCACAATAATGACAATTCAAGGTATTTATGCTCACATTCTTGAAACAACGTGGCTTTGCAAATTTTCCAATGATCCATAAAAAAAAAAATTGAGACCCATCTTCATTACAACAAATAACAATTGTTAATCTTTCTTTGTAATCTGTAAAACAAAGTAGTTTCATCCATATTAAAAACTGCAACTCCTGTAACCTCCAACGCTTCCATATTGGTCGTGTTCGGATCCTGGAACAAGGATCGTCGAACCTGCCATACAACCAGAAAAAAACCCAAAAGTTTTACTATTAGAACAGAGGTAACAAAAACACCAATTATGTATGATCTTACAGTCATAAACGTGAAACAGATTATCAAGCCTAATGGACCATACCAGTTTAGTCGATGCCTTCTTTGATCTCAAGGAAGGTGCGCTCCACCCCTTCTTCTTTTCAAAGTGGCCATCAGTAGGTACCACATTTAGCTTTGAAGATCCCAGCATTACCGCTCCTTTAAAACTCTTGGATCTCTGATCTGCCATTGTTTTACCAAATTCAGCATTACCACTACCCACATTAACTAATTTTGTCTTGTAACAACAATACAAAACCCCCATTAACTTTTTATACTCTATCAAGATTCTATATTTTTTCCCTTCTTCAAATTCTAAAACAGAAGAGAAAGTTATTGGTTTAGATTATGGTACTTCCGCTAAGACCATACCTTTGTAGACATCAATAGCCATAACTATACCAATTAATTTAGCTATTATTCTAGAAACTTCCTCCACTCGATGCTCAGAAGGAAGAGTAAACCTCGCCCACAACCTTATAGTACTAGGGTAATCCGCCCCTGCCACGACCTTCCAAGGGGAGTAGGTGACCATCCAACCATCAAAATTGATGGCGTCGTTTTCCAGAACCTGTTCTAAATCTCCCTCCTTATTAAACTCAAACTGAAACCTACCGTTTCCCAGATTTAGACCTCTAACTTTGCGACCATATCCCAAAACTGGGGCATTCTAAATAAAAAGGTATCGACATTCTGATTCCAAGGGTTTAGACATCGTCCCATCAGAACTTTTGAAGACCTAGCCAACGAAGCTGTATTATCTATCTTAGGTATTTTGATCTTCATACCCTTAATCGGAGACACTTTCCAAGCCATCTTATTCTTAAGATTACCCTGCGACATCACTACCCCGAAACTTACAAGTACTCGGAAAGGCCAAGTTATAACCGAGAAGCTTAAAAATTAAAAGCATACTCCGATACTTTTCCTGATCTCAATGCGGTTTAATATAGGTTCGAAAAGCAAGATAAGCCCTAAATTATCCTGAAAATAGGTCTTATCCTAATCTTTTGAAATTTGAAACCATCAGAAATCTCAATTCCCCAATTTTCTCTATCAGTTTTAATTACTAACCAATGAATTTTTGTGAAAGATCCAGGACAACTATGTACTAGATTGTAACAACTTTCCTTAATATATTGAAAATAGATCTTGATCTACAGCTTTGCTTTCTCAAAACACCTAGAGCACTAGGTTTTCAATTGCTCATTTTGGGACTAGACAACCCCAACTCCTATGTTTCACCTGCCAGAACACGATCCAATGATTGATTGACCAATTATAAGCTAATGTGATTAAATCACTGAAGGAATCATCCTTCCTAAGTATAAAAAACTTCCTAGGTATCCAAATTAGCCATGTTCGGCGATTAAAACTCGAACACCACACTTCCATTTGTGCACATCTGATACCAAATTTTTTTGTCAAAATAATAAGAAACTCACCTATCAGAATCTTATAGATTACAATTCTGATAGCGATTAACTCCCACAAACAGACCTGTGAACAGACCCAAATACTCATGTAGAGTCTTAAAAACCAGTCGGCTATACTAAGACCATTCCAAACGAACAAAGACACTTGATTGTATTAACAACACAATAGGTTCCACTAACTAACTCCATCTCCATATCCCTTAGAGGCCCCGAACTCATACTTTTGAGCTCCCAAACGAAATATAGACCCATGAAGGTTTTATCAACCACCATTGTAGTTAATGATCCCCAATGGTCATTAACTCTCAGAATCATCACGCCAACGCCGACAGGGAAGATAATTTTATCCCTTATGATGTTATCGCTCATCTGAGTCTCATACTTAACATGCCAAAAAATCCTTTTTCCAAAATCTCAAGTTGTCGCCATTTCATCCATCCCTATAACAAATATGTGCCAATATCGCATAGGCATAACCTCATTTTTACAGATTCAACATCTACTTTTAACTAACCCTACAGTTCTACACACCAAACACACGATTTAAAAATGGAAGTAAAAACTTATCTAAATGCCTAGAGCCGTCGTTTGCAGTCACAAATCCGCCAAGAAAAGAAGCCTCCACCACGCCTGAGAAGAACCAGTCGTACCTTTGTCTGAAAATTCTGCGAAAGCCCCACCGACAACCACTAGAAGAAGCGCCAGAGAAGTCTTCCTCTACCACACCGGAAAACGCCACTCGACCTCTAGATTCCCTCCACGAATCCCCCCCCCCCCCCCCACTTGCCGTCGCCACCGCCTCCTCTAGATCTTTCGGAAATGTAACCCTAAATCGATTTTGAGAATCGATCCAGATCCGGTTACTAGAAATGTTGCCACGCTCCCGAGACACGTGAGAAACGCCGAGCAGATCCGCCCGGATCCACCCACGAGGAACTGCCGGCGGAAGAAATCCGCTTTCACCAGAGATCGCCTCCGTTATCGTCGTCTCCACAATATTTATGTTACACTTATTTTATGCAGATTAATTGGTGAAGTTAACAAAAAAATGATATTTTTTATTCGAGAGGATTTTAAATCTATATAAAAATTTAGATTTTAAAATCAAATAAAATGAATTTAAAAATTAAACAGAGTAGATTTCAATGTTCGAATTACACATAGTTTGAATATAGATTTCAAAATAAATATATGAATATTAATAATTTAAATATAATTTTAAAAATTATTGATTAAAATTTTTTTGTAAAGATTTCAAAATATATTAAATTCACTTATTAATAAATTTTTATATGAAACTAGTATTTAATTCAGAAAGTACGGATATTAAAATGATCCCATAGTGTGTTCGTGTATACCAGAAAGATTTAATTTGGGTGGGATTAGAGTTGTTTATAGATGCCTTATAACGGCCCAACCCGTAATAAATCGTCACGTCCGGAAAAATTAGGGTTTCAGTGGTAGACGCAGACCTTTAGAGCATTTCCAACAAGGATTTCTTAAAAATGGGTTTCTTAACAATTTAATAATACTATTTAAATGAAAATTTAAACTTTAATATGTTTAATAGATTTTGAACCAATTAAAAGTTGAAGAACCCCATCTTTAAGGTTCTTAAAACTCTTAAATAAGAACCCCATATTATTCTCTTTCATACTTTTCTATTACTTTAATATTTAATAATATTAAGAAACTTCTTAAGAGACCACCATTGGAGGTGGTCTTATATAGTGAGTTCCGTCTATTGGTCTCTCTCCGCTAACATTAGATTCTATATTTTTGTTTCTTCTAACATTATTAACTTTGGATAATGAAGTATAAATTGCCTCTACTTTCGGCTGCAAGAGATGAGATCGATTCATGTTTGGCTTTGTTCTGGAGGCATATATTGATTCACCAATAGTAGAGGGATCTTTTCTTCTTGCAGTGTTTTTCTCAGTTCTCTGCTCTTTAAATTCCTTCTCTTTGGTACATGTTCATATAGAAACTAAGTAATTATTGTTTTCGTGTTTTGTTAGTATTGATAATGAAGCATCTATAATGAAAAGCTTTCATTAACGACTCAAAATAGAAGTTCTTAATGGAGTGAGTCATTGGATATAAAAAGTTGAAAGAATGAATTAAGAAGACATTACTCAATGAACTAAAGAAATGGACTCGAAGATAGACACTTGATTCCTGGTTTGTTCAACCTTTTGGTCTTCTCAGACTTCCCACAATATGTCCATGTAGGATAAATTTATTGCAGATAACTGGAACTTAACAAGGCTTTGTCAATAATCGTTTTAAATTTGAAAAGATACATTCTCCTAATATTCTGATAAACAATACCCAAATGATGTCTGAATTGAACAAGAAAGTAGCAAACTACGCTCCAACCATCACAAGAGTGTTGAAGTTTGAAGATATTCAATGTTGTGTCGTAGATTCGGAAACATCCACAAGAAAAGATATAAGTTAAAAGTACATATTCAAGTAACGATTCGTAATGTCTTCAGTTTACGAACATCAGCACTCGTTTCTCCACTCACAGAAGATTCAGGACTCAGTCCTGAAAACGAGTAATTCCATTAGTATCTACTTTTTAATGCAAAAAGAACAAAATTGTCTACGTAGCTGGCTTTACATACCTCTTCTTGAGGCTCATCAGCTTGCTCATCTAAGAGGAGAAAGAGGAAACTTGTGAGTAAGCTGCACATTTAAAGTTCTTCAAACGAGAAACTAGCATCCTACTGTTCTCAGCCACAATCTTATTCAGCCAGAACCACCATTTTTTTTACTTGACTTGAAAATTTAAAATTGATAAATCTGCATAGCCATAAATGCCTAACGGCCAATGGTTTCGAGTTCCCAAGCATCAACTTATTAACATTTCCAATTACAGTCAAATCTCCTAACAAGGTAAATTATCAATCATCAAAGAAAGAGGGCCGTAAACTAAAATAAGCAATTACCTCCTTCCTCTGTGAGGTCTGAAGTCCACAAGGTGAGATTATCTCTAAGTAGCTGCATTATAAGAGTGCTGTCCTTGTATGATTCCTCATTGAGGCTGTCAAGTTCAGCAATTGCAACATCGAATGCTTGCTTAGCCAATTGGCATGCGCTGTACAGAGCATAGTTTCAGACTGTTAGAAAGTGATCACGGGTTCCTTATTGTGTTCTATCCAAAAAAAGAAAAATAAACAAACCTTTCAGGAGAATTTAAGATCTCATAGTAGAAAACAGAAAAGTTCAGTGCCAAGCCAAGTCTAACTGGATGTGTGGGTGCTAAACCAGTCTCTGCAGCAGCAACAGCAGCCTATATTACCAATACCAAAAAGAATCTCCTATTAGATCTTTCCAAGCTCATACATAAGAGGAAATGCACAAAAATAGAAGAAAAGACTGAAACATGATTGAAGGACCTTATACGCTTCAAGAGACTGATCTGCAGCTTCCTTGCGTTCAGCACCAGAACTGAACTCAGCCAGGTAGCGAAAGTAATCTCCTTTCCTACATAGAAGGAAAGTATATAGTAGGATCAACTTCATTTCACGAAGAACATAAGAAAGAGTGTAGCTATGTACGAGCATAAGCATTTAACATCAGTCATATGGGTATAATAAACATCAAGAACCTTTATATCACATAAATGGTCCAATCCAAATCATCTACAATTACTTAAGCCTATACCAAATTTCGGAGCAAAAACTGACACAGAATATAGAAGCAGAGGATGACTCACATTTTGTAGAAAAACACAGTTGATTCCACAGCTTTAGACGATGGAATGAGGTGCTTATCGATGACGGACAAGATGTCATTGCAAACTTTGGCAAGCTCATCTTCAACCCTCTTTCGATAAGTCTTGAGCCTCTTGACGTTTTCCTCATTTCCCTTTGACTCTTCCTTCTGTTCAATGGAGGACAATATTCTCCATGAAGCTCTCCTTGCACCAATCACATTCTTGTATCCAACAGATACTAGATTCCTCTCCTCCACAGTTAGCTCCACATCAAGCTGAGCAACCTTCTTCATCGCTTCAACCATTTCTGCAACAACGATTCCAAAGCATTGAGTAACGAAGCAACGGTAAGAACTTACAAAGACCAAAACAAATAAGCAACTCAAAATAACCAGAGAATAAAATAAAATTTCTCTGATTAGCTTCTAAGTATACAACAACAAAAAACCTAATTTGCAATCTAGATTACTACACGGAATCAGATCTTGATTTATCCAGTGACTACAGCCAAGGTAAAACTATCTAGCTAAGAAAAGTAGATATTTTCTTCATCCTTCTGCATCAAACTTCAAACCATCCAGAACGGAAAGCAAAAATGATTTCAAAATCTTTCATTACTGCAAAAGAAAAGGTACTGAAACACATAGATCTATGTAATAGCTAGCGATCTTTGTATAAGCATTTCTTATCCTAAGAGATTCAAAAAGGTAAGCATCAAATTATTATTAACATAAAATCACGATTGATCAGAGAAAAAAAAAATCTCAAGGGTTTGTTTAAATCTCTAAATCTAAATCAAGTAACAGCCCCAAAAACACATAACGTAAGCCATTTAATGGAAATGTAAAGGCAAAAATCTAAAAAAATTCATATATTTGTTCGGAGCAACAAAAGATCGGAGTTTTCAGAACATTGAAAAAATTATTTTCCGAAGGAACAGTAAACAGAGATCCAGAAATACAAACAGTACCATCGTATCTTTCGGTTTGCTCAGAGAGCTTGGCCAAGTAAACCTGCTTTTCCCTCTCATTCTCCATGGCTTGTTTTTTTGTTCGTCTTCTCTCTTTCTCTCTGAAGTCTGAATCAATGAGATGCTCTCGATTTGATTTAGAGATTAGTAGTAACCCTAGGATGCTCTTATGATGGTAATATACGGGCCGTTGGATCTACTTTTTTAGTCGACAAATTCACACACTAATATGAAGTTCTTACAAATTATAAATGAGACCTTGAAGCTTTCGTTTTTCCGCGTAAAGTACCTAAAACTAATAGATGTTATCTATTAGACCCCACTAAATTCGAAGATTTGGCTAGTCAGTAACGTAAAAAGGTAACGACGTTGACGTGAGGAACGGAGAAAGACATGTACTATTTTATGGTTTGTTCTTTCTTTAATACAGAACAAATCAAAATCATACACATTTGGGGTTTGAATGTTGCAATAATATACAGAGCAAACAAAACTCTTTACCAATTGCGGTCTGCAGTGCTGACAACATATAAATAAAAGAAAATTCACTGTCGATCAAATGCGTACTGACTTTATACATATAAAAGCATCTACCAATTCAAAGATGACGATGTTTTTGTCTACTTAACCCGGTGGTGAGTTCAAATTTCACTATGCTCCGTCTAGAGCACTTTAGGCTATTTATTGATCCAAATTCAAACTGGTTGAAGAATCTCACTTAACTTTTGTTTAAATCTCCACGAAATCTTGGTTGCTGTCAACTGTTTTGTACATGCACCCTTTGACATTTTATATCCTGTGTTAGCTAAGACATGCTTTGGATATTGCATGATGAAACAGAAAATCTGTAACTAGATTGAGAAAAGAATTTGTTTGTGAAAAACGAACTGGTCAGAGGATTCAGTGGAGTTGTGAGCTGAAGTACTGTGATAGCTTCTAAGGTGTCATCAATTTTGCTTCATCTTCTGGATTCGATACAATTGCCAAATTCTCCATGTTATAATCTCCATTCTTCAAATTGTCATTGTTGTCTCCATTCAAAAACTCTCCTGCAGGGATCCCTTTATCATCATCTTTCTCCAGCCTACTGGTATTCACTTGATCTGCTGCATCACCATTTTCTGCGCCTTTAGATTCCTCACACACCTCACTGTTGGTTCTTCTACTCTCAAGGCTATGCTTTGTTTCAGAGCCCGGAACAGGCAAGTCCATCGAGTCAGAGTTGTCTATTACAGATTTGTTAGCCATCACCGGTTGTTCTAGAGTCTTGATTTCAGATTGCAAAGAATTGAGCTGATTCCTGCTTCGGGATTCAAGAAGAGATTGCAGATACATGGAGACTTCCTCGCAGGTTTCAAACGGCTGCCCATCAGGGCTACATAATAATTACAATAAAATAAAAAAGAGAGAAGCAATCATAATCAGGAACTAGAAGTGATTTAAACATCTTGGAAAGTAGAACGTCAAAGAATACAGACTCGATAAGCCATTATGATAGCAGCCCATTTAAGTCTTGTAAACATGTTTTATTATGTTCAAGAAGATAGAGAGATCATATATAGAGGGACAAACAAGAAAGACAATCGAAAGTCTAGCAGCACAAACTACCATACAATCATATAACAAATCCCATTTCTGAATTCCATAGAAGTAAATCTCCAATGCTACAAAGTGAGACTATGTTCCTATTCTTTGCTATAACCTACAGATTCCACAGTCAAGTCCAGGTCTATCTCATTATCCAACTAGAAACACACGCATTATAAATAGAACCGGGGAAGGCAAAATCATTATACCTTATGTATCTGCGACAAGCCAGCCACATATTGCTACATTTCCTTTTGATGCAGAGTATAAGTTTCCATCCTCTAGGCAAGTATGCCCCAAAATCACAAGCTTTCACAAGTTTCTTCTGCTTCCCTGCATTCACCCATTTACCATCCAATTGTTCCAGGAACGATAACATCTCTTCCTTGGACTTCAGCCCATTCGTGATCCTCCTCAGCTCCTCTCCATATGGATCCTCTGAAGCATTAGCCAATGCAGAAGGATCCACCATTCTACCTTCTCTGTTCTCCAAGTTCACTAACTTCTCCTTGTCCAATGCAGAGAGGTCCACCATTGGACCTTCTCTGTTCTCCAAGTTCACTAACTCCGCCTTATCTTCGCTTTTGCAATTCATTGCTGGCTTATTGAAGCCGTTTCTATTCTTTGGAGGACGACCTCTCTTTCTCTTGCTTGAATTTGATTCCATGGAAATTTCTGAACCACCATATCTACACTCAGTTCCAAAATTGCTAAAAGTTTTATCTACAGAATCAGTCGCATATGCAGAAAAATCCGACCCTCCGTTAATCTCCACATCGCTAGGGTTCCGAATCTTCCTCGGCCGCCCTCGCTTCTTAATTTCACTCCCGGAGGTTCCCTGAATCAGAGCATTCTGAACCGAATCAAAATACGGATTCTTATAAACATTACCGTTATTATGGATCGGTAATGAAAACGGCGGCTGACCTTCGTTTTCTTCGAGTTCATCTCCTTCGTCGTCTTCCTCTTTACTCGGAATAGAATCCACATTGAACAGAGATCTGAGAAGCGATGCGACTTGCAAATTTTCTTCACGGGAGGAATCGTCTCTTTGACGTTGCAGCGACGGAGGTCGTGGTGGTTGAGGGTGACGCGCAAGACGGAGACGGAGAAATGTCTGTTTCCGACTACCAGCGGACTCATTGAAGACGGAGCGATCGATCTTTGGTGTCAAATTGTCGTCTACACCAGCGGTAGCAGCGAGAGATCCCGAAGAAGACGGAGAGAGAGAAGAACAGTGAGCGAGAGTGAGAAGTTCTGACTTAGACAAGAGGCGCATATCGATTAACGGCAAGGATTCAGCCGATAGAAGATTTCCAGAACCACCGTGGAGGTTGTTGTTTCCGAGGCCACCGTCTTCCATGGAGGTCGCTGCCGTGAAGACTTTAGACGCAAACGGCAGTTCAATAGGAGGCGGTTTCACAAGGATGCAAGTTCCGATAATCCAATGCTTTTGCCTTTAATTCTTGCACAGAGCCTCCCCGCTTCTTAGCTTTTCGGTTCGGTTTATCTTATTTTTCAATCAAAACCGGTAATGCTCGTGTACATGGTTATGCTCTTTGTAATTGGGATAAGTTAGTCTACTGAAGCATGTTTGTTGACCGAAAAAGCTCAATTTCAGACGTGATGTATATGGGCTTACGAGTAATACCACTGGGCCTTTCCTGGGCTTTAAGGAAAAAAGAAATGGGGTGAGAGAGGCTCGAACTCTCGACCTCAGGATCACTCAGTAGCTATGAGACCTACGCGCTAGCCAACTGCGCCACCACCCCTTTTGAACTGTGGCCTTAATTGTTTTTTATTATACTAATATTTACTTCTACCATCTATGTTATTACCCACGTCAATTCGGAAGGTTTCAATAAATACAAAAATTATTTTTGTGCTATTTGTTTATGGGTTTATTTGATTATTTCTAAACATCCAACATTAGAGTATATAATATATATTTAAGTATTCTCGACGATATACTTTTGGATTTGTTGTAATACTAGATATAGTTTTTGGTTCTAGAATTTCTATTGAAAGATCGATGAAAACGACTCATACCGAATCAAAATCGACCACATTATGCACTGGTATTAAGATTTAATATAAGAATATAAGTATTTTGTCTTTATGATTATATTTACCTTAAATTTGCGAAGTTAATTTAGTCGTATGTCTATATATAAATCAATGTAGTTTGTTTTTCTTCATCACTACTATTTTTAGTGACAGAATTATTATTGTTTTTGTTAAACAAACTGCATTAGTAGTATATATTAAAGCATTCGGTGTAGTCCACTTGACTTCAAGCTAACATTTTGTGAATTTGTTACCATAGTGTAGTTCTTATTCTTCTTCTTCAAAAAAAAGAACGTAAAATCATTTGACAACTGTATCGATTATATTATTGCGTGGTTATACATTTGTCTCATCATAATCTCTTTTTTGTTTTTTAATATGTACCCTAAATCCTAAGATGAGTAAACGTAGAGTTTACCATCAAATTTGAATTTAGAAGGTCTATCTAGGAAACGAATAAAAGAAAAGAGAGGGTAAGAGAGAGATGAATAGACAGGAAGATAATCCACGTGGAGAGATGCGGTAGTTCACGGATTCTCTTCTGTTTCTTCTTTTCAACTCCAATCCAGCTGTCTCCTTTTTTGCCACGCTGGCTTATTGGCCCTACTTTTTATTTTTTGTCTATTCTAATTTTGCTACCAAACAAACAAATATTACTAAGAGCATGATTATTGGTGTTACCCTCAAAGGTTTTTTAAAAAAACAAAAAAAAAGTAAAAAGTAGAAGTCGAATCCGTCTCTTAAATAAGAGATGCAAGAGACGTAGCGAACCCGTATTAGCTCTACTTTTTAATTTTTTTTTTTGTAATATTTTTTTAAGAGACTATGCTAAGACAACACCAACCAATGCACATGGTCTAAACATGTTAAATATTCGCCATTCTCTACAAAAACCAAAGAAAATCACATACTTAAATTTGTGTTTATCTTGGTCTACTACAAAGTTAATTTTCATCAGATTTTTCTCAATATAATAATAATTTATAAAAAATATGCATTCATTCCGAGTGGGGTATAATGATATAAAATATAAAAAGTAAAGAGGGGATGGTGGTAATAGAGAGGGTGCATGCGTGCGGGGGACTAAGTAAAAGCTGTTTCTCTGATATTTCATGTGATCTTCTCAATTCTTCTGCCCTCCACTTTCACCTATTATACAACCCTTTACAACTTGTATATCTACCCTTATTCTACTCTTTTTACTACTTCTTTATTATTTTCCTCCATAGTCTTTGTCTTTTATTTGGCAACTATTTCTTCTTCAATTTTTTTTTATTACAATCTTCAATTAACTGTTAAATGTATATGTAATTTATCATGATCTTGAAATATTTTACCTAATATTGTGATAGTATATATAACCGTCTCAGCTACGTTTTTGTTTTCTATAGAAGCATGGAGTGTTTAATTTTGACGTATGGCTTATCCAATTTCATATCATCATACATAATTTTTCAAACAATTGCTTACCTGTTTCCATCATCTTTTTTACTCTAATTATATACATATATTGACGTCTCTACAGTGTCGTACCTAAAATCACATGAATTTAAGGCAACTATAAAATCTTATAATATAAATTTCTTTTAACAAAAATATAATATAGTTTTAAACTTATTTTGATAAATTTTTGATACATACCATATTTGTTTTATAGTGGGTAGGAGTTAAACAATACCAAGATTCAGATAAATTCAGTAAAATTATTATCTGGTTTTCTTGTAGAGGTTGTTTTTTATAATAAAGGGCTAAGAGCATCTCTATTCATTAATGTTTATTTTGAGGTTTTTAAGTAATAAAATATTATTGTTTTTGTAAAAGTTTATTTTTTGTTTATATTTTCTTTTATTCTATAAAGAATGGTTCAATGACATAAAGCCATGTGTATATCATGATTTCTTATCTAAGAACCCAAGTTTCTTATTTTCATTTTTAAAAAAACCATCACTCTCTCTCACTTACTTTTCTATTTTTTTTAAATTTTTTTAATGGTAAGAGATTTGGTTAAGATCTCCTATTGGAGATGGTCTAATTACTATGCTCTCGTAGAGATTTAGAATTTGATTTTAGTATATTGTGATTATATTTATATAGACTATTTCTTGACTTTGATAAAAAAATATAAACTATTGAAAAGTAAACGTAATTTTGTCCCTTTGAATTTCTCTTTAAAACCATTTTAAATAGGTTTATAACTCGGACGACATTTTAAACCATTTTAGTACTATATAGTATTATGTTTTGAAATCCTGCTAATTCATTTACGACAACCGCTTCTGCTATTCGTATATGGATATGATTCATATGAATAATATTATATTTTGAAATATGTCTCATTTTTTCATGAATATTTTTGGTGTTGACATTTTATTGTTGACTTTAATATCATGACGTCAGAAGAACCCTGATCAGAAAAAGCTTATGTGGTATGTAAAACTCTCTGAGCAAGACTCTTGCGGTGTGCTCGTGGTTCCAGGATGTGTTAACCCCGCTTTGTTTTGTTTTGAAGCTTATGTCTTTACCTACGTTGAAAACTTTTGATTGTAACTTTTCAGGCTCGTTTATGAGCGATTCTTTTATTAATATTATTGATGACACAACAACGACAAAAAATCAAATATGTAAACTTCTAACGATATTATGTACAATAAACATTATTTTCTAAAATCAAATTCGAATAAAAAAGATAATAATGAGTTTTTAACTCAAAATAAATTGATAATGAGTGGATTGATTCTTAGATTACATATATATTCCAATATGAGACATGTCGCCACCTAAGATCACCTCCTTAACATTAAAAAATGAAAATTAAGAAAATTATAAAAAGAAGAGAAAGGGTGCTATTGGGTTCTTAAACAAGAAAATTAAGAACATATGTTTCTTATATAAGATACCAATTTTGCCAAATGTCATTATTTAATTGGATATCACTTTTAAAGACATTAAAATTTAAATACAAATGAAATCTTAATAAAAAATATTAGTATTTTAAAGTTAAGAAACTAAAATGTTCCTAAGCAATGGGGATGCTCTAACATGCTCATTCAAAATGATATATGGTGTAACTTAACATCTCGAAACATCACAACAAATACATATCATCATGTAGATCTGTTGTGATAGATTATAAGTTTAAATATCATAGTAAAATATGAGTTGTCAAATTAAAATCAAATAGTAATGATTGAATTTACTTTAAAATCATAAGAGTTATCTAACTTCCGATATATCACCATCTAACTTAAAGTAGTATAAATGTTATTTAACCACTTTATCAAATATATTTTCTTTTATGTGGTTAGATTTGAAAAAGAAAATAAATAAATGTGATAGGAAAAAGAGGCAAAACTGTTCATTTCTAAATATTATGGCTAGATAATTGGTCTAGTGATATTTAATCTCCTCCTTCATACTGTAGATAGAGAGTTTGAATTTTGGTGTTTGAAGATTTGTAAATAAAACATTATTATTAGCCCATTTGTGTGGAGGTTGTTTAATTACTACTTATGAAAACA